>CM062811.1:814077974-814363064 GCA_031772625.1 Pinus tabuliformis
TACTCCTTCTCTTGTTTGCTTTGCAGGGAACTCTGAACAAAATGTCCCTTACATGGCTAGAACGAGAACATGAAGAGGAGGACATGATTGCCCTCCATGACCCGGTCACGGTGAACGCGCTGCGGAACTCTGGCCTGCTGAATTTTTTCCGTATCTCTAGTATGAGAGCACAGATTTCTTTGCTGCAGTATATGCTTGATGCTTGGGATCCTGTTAACCAAGTATTCCAGATTAGGGGAAAGGCCATCCCCTTGACCATAGAGGACATGTACTTCTTGACTGGACTGTCAAGACGAGGTGCCCCCATTTCCTTGTCAGGTACGGCCCGGGGGACTTATTCCACCAGAGATTATGTCCGCCAGTATTGCAGGGAAGGTTCTCAGCTGAGCAGAGATGGCAAGATCGTTATCCGCGAGATTACTGATCGGGCTCTCAGGTCCATTCTGTTCACTATTGGTAGGATGGCCGGTAGTGCAGCTCTACATGTTGCCAACAGGTCTTATATGCAGCACGCCTTGGAGTGTCTCCAACCGAAAGTATTCAACTGGTGTGATGCAGTACTTGTTCAGATGAAAAGTCAATTGACCAAGGTAAAGGACGGGAAGCTGAAGAACTTTGGATTTGGTTCTATTCTGACTGCCTTCGCCTTGGAGAAAATTCCACTGATGCAGCCTCAGTACATCATACTCGACTTGCCTTCTCCGACCGAGCCACGCATGCAGAGGTGGGTCAACCACATGTCTAGGCATGCTGGTCAACCTCATATTACTTTTACTGAGGCCTTCTTTAGGTGGTTCGAGCGCCAGGAGATGGCGTTTTCCGAGTATCCATATGTGGGTATGGACTTCCGAGGTGATCCGGATTTGGTGCTACCGGATGGCGAACAGTGGGGCGCCATTGGTAAACTCCTTGACCATATTACTGTTTACTGTTCTTATTCATAATGTTGCTGTGCTTTATTCTATCAAGACCTTTAATTGTACTCTTGGGTGCATGCAGATATTGGTCCTGTTCGTCCAGCAGTTCGTCCGAGATTGCCAGCTGCTGCCCCGACAGTGGAGCCTGCTAGGAGAGTTGTTATCCGCGATCTTGACGATACTGAGACCCTTACAGCTGTGCAGGAGCAGGTTGAGAGCCTTACTCGTGGTCTTCCGGATGTACAGATTGACGAGTTACCTTTACAGCTGCAGCGGCATACTATTGGTGTGCCTAGACGATGGACTCGTCTCTTGCGCATGATTTCACAGGCCGTGACGTACTATCATGAGCACCACTAGGCTAGGGTGCCCCCTAGCATCTTTTGAGTTTTAGGTCATATGACCAATTTTGTCTTGGTTACAGAACATTATGTATGAACTATATAAACAGCTTATATATATTTTGATTTTCGAGTTTTTATTCTGGTTGATTTATGTGATCCATATGTACAATCTTTGATGATATGTCATTTTTATAAATGTTGCAAATGTCTATCTAACACATATTTTGCTAATGAGTCAGTTAATGTGTTTAAGTTTCTTGAAATATGTTGATATTGAATTGAATCAAATCGTCTTTCCAAGATCTTAACCCTTAGGAACATGCGATAAATAGCTGGATTGCGAACAGAATATATACCATTGAGTTGTAGTATTACAAGCTGTGAGTCTAGCCTGACGATTAGTCGGCGTATGCCACGTGTGATGGCGTCAGAGAGTAGTTCTATCAACACGCTATACTCAGCGATGTTATTCGTTGATTGCCCAATACATACACCTCTGAAACTTACTAACTCGCCGCTTGGATCAAAAATGGCCCAGGCTGCGGAGGATAGGTTCCGCGAACTACGACTCGCTCCGTCGGCATATCCAACACATGTCTCCAGGAGGTTCGACATCTGCAACAGATGGAAAAGGTGGATCACTCGACCAGAACAAACACTTTAGCGAAAACAAAATACAACAAAAGCATGCAGGTTACTATTTAAGCATAGTAACGCTTGAGGTACAACCCGTTGCGGGGCTGCGCCAGTGGAATTCCATCGTAATCCATTAACTCGTAGGCTCCTTTTGCTAACACCCTTTTAACAATATAGGGGCCCATCCATAAGGACTTGAATTTACCTGCTCCCAATTTATCGGACTCTTGGTCATAAAGCAAGACCAAATCACCTTCTGAGAAGACACGGTGTTTGACATTTTTGTCAAACTGAGCCTTGACTCGTTTCTTATGAGCTTCGTTAGCCAAAGCGGCATCACGACGGGTTTCATCCAATTGGATTAGTTCCAAGAAACGAGCCTCTTCTTCTGAAGTTCCTGGGAGAAGATCGATTGAGAGTTTAAGCGACGAAATTTCGCACTGGATTGGTAAGACTGCTTCCAGGCCATACACCAGTTGAAAAGGTGTGAACCCGGTTGCGTTCTTTACCGATGTTCGGTAAGCCCACAAGGCTGAGTACAGGATTAGGTGCCACCTTCTTTTATGAACCCCGATCATCCTTTGCAACATACGCTTCAGGACCTTGTTGATTTCCTCAACTTGTCCGTTGGCTTGCGGATAATATGGGGTAGAGCTGTCATGAGACAACCCTAGCTTGGCAGCTAATTCGACCATCATGTGATTGCGAAAATGCGACCCATGATCTGTAACTATAGCCTGTGGTACGCCGAACCTGGCGACTACATGATTGAAAAAGAAAAGGGCAGCTGTTTCACCAGTGTTATCCAATGTAGGCATCGCCTCGGCCCATTTGGTAAAATAGTCAACATCGACTATAATATACCCATGCCCCCCGGTCGAGGTGGGGTTACATTGCATGAAATTGATGCCCCACTTGGCGAAGGGCCCAACAGCAACTATCGGCGGTAAAGGTGCGGGTGGTCGTCTGGTTTTGCTATCAAAGATTTGACAAGCATGGCAACTTCTGACTGCAGTTATGCAATCTTTGAACATGGTTGGCCAGAAGTATCCTGCTCTTAAGATTCTTTGTGCTGTTGCATATCCAGATTGATGCCCCCCGCACGCACCTGAATGGCAATCATTCAGGGCTTTCTCGGCCTCCTCATGGGTAAGGCACCTCCTCAGAACTGTATCGATACCACGACGGTAAAGCGTATCACCGACGATCATGTAGTCTTTAGATTGGTATCGTATACGTTTCTGTTCCGAGTGTGAGGTATTAGGCCTGAATTTTTGGGTTTGGAGATAAACTATGATATCTCCATACCACTCATCGCTTGTAGATATCAGAAACAAATTTTCATCCACGATTGACTCTTCTGATGTTTCATCGTTGGACGATGATGGGAGATCGCACAATAATTCTGCGAAAACTAGAGCTTTCTTTGATTTGGATTTTACAAATTCCAGATCAAACTCTTGAAGGATCACTATCCATTTTGAATATTTTCCCCCCAGCAACTGTCGCGACAGTATATAAGTCATGGGGTTGCAATCTGATAAAATGGTAGTTTTCCGAAAGAGGACATAATGTCGAAACCTTTGAATCGCCTGAACAGCTGCAAGTGCTAGTTTTTCAACATAGGAATATTTACTTTCTGTGTCATTTAAGTTTTTACTTAAATAATAAATGGGATGTTCAATTCCATCGACTTCTTGCACTAAAACCATCGCAATGGTCGTATCTGCTGCAGCTAGATACAGGTTAAAATCTCTTTGATAGTCTGGGGCGTACATTAATGATGCTCTTACTAGAGAATCTTTCAGAGCCTCAAAGGAAGCTTGCGCGACCTGGTCCCAGACAAAAGGTACATCCTTTTTCAAAAGACGAGTGTAACCTTTAGCAAGTTCTGCGTAATTTGGAATGAACCTCCTCAGAAAGTTCGCTTTCCCTTGGAGTTTCTGAATCTGAAGCAAATTTGAAGGTGGAGGCAAATTAATGATTGCCTGAACCTTACAGGGGTCGAGACGAATCCCATCCTTAGAGACTACAAAGCCAAGTAAACGACCAGAACCGACGCAAAACACACACTTTTGTGGATTGATTCTTATCTTGTAGTGTCGGCAACGTAGAAATATCGCTCTCAAATGCTGCGGATGATCAGTCCGCTTTCGCGAATGAGCCGGAAGGTCGTCGAGATATGGTTGAACGATGTTCTTGATGTCATGGAAGGCATAATTCATCGCCCTCTGAAACGTCGCCTCTGCGTTCTTTAAACCAAAGGGTAATTTTCGATAAGCGAATGTGCCCCACTGACAAATAAATGCAGTCTTAGACTGGTCCTGTGGGCGGATATTTATTTGATTATACGCGGAAAATCCATCCATAAAGGAAAAGATTTCACATCCGGCGCATTCATCAATTATCTGGTCGATGAAGGGTGTAGGGTAGTTGTCCTTTGGACAAGCTTGGTTTACATCCCTATAGTCGACACACACTCTTATCGTCCCTTGTTTTTTCATAACAGGGACAATATTCGATACCCAATCGGTTAGAGGAACCGGGTAGATGAATCCAGCATGGAGAAGTTTCTCAACTTCTGCCTTAATGGCAGCGGCTTTCTTAGGGTGTACCTGTCGAAGCCGTTGTCTTACTGGTTTGACATCAGGATACATTTTAATTTCATGTTCAACTATGCTCGAGTCAATGCCTGGCATTTCATCATATGACCATGCAAATACATCTCTAAACTCGCGAAAGAGAGCACCATATATTTCCAGTTCTGAAGGGGAACAACTTTTGCCGACATGAATATTCTCTACAACATTAGGTTTTGTCGAGATATTTATGGCTATAGTCTCTTCAATATTGGATAGGTTTCGCTCGGAATCCACCGTATTTACAGTATTTGTTAGGAATTCAAACACTGAAGGGTGGTATAGGTCATGTTGAGTATCTTCTTCACACTCCGGAAGAAGGGAACGATGGTGGTGATCATTCCATGGTGCCCCCTCAATCAACATTGATTGTAAGATTCCCTCGTCAGTCCCATGAACTTTTGACCAAGGATCTAATGGGGTACCATATTCTCCAGACCTATCTACCCAAACGCTTGACGAGTGTTGACTTGGGTTCGCCTCCCATGCCTGAAACATTGATTGCTACAATATTTCTATAGGACTTGGTGGCAAAACCATTTGGTGATCCATGACGACTTTGTCTTCTGCGACCTTCGAGGAAGATACCATGTTGCATGTTGCTACAAACGGGATGTTCCCTACATGTATAGGAGGTGGCAACGCGAAAGCTCCCATCATCGTGGGGTCTTTCAATAGGCCTACTCCGATATCTTGAATTGAATGGTCGCTCCCATGGATCATGGGAATGCTTCCTGTAACTTGTGAACCATTAGGGAGGAAGTTCTGTTGGTCGACGATCGTAATCCCTCCTTCAAACGGGAATGCGATCTTCCTAAAATAAGTCGACACTACAGCTGCCATGGCATATATCCATGGTCTTCCCAGTAGGATGTTATAGTCAAGATTGCCATCAATGACTTCAACATCAATTTCCACTGTTTTTCCTCCTAGTTCAACTTTCAAGTTATTTAGGATGCCGTACGGCGTGTGCGTCCTACCGTCGAATGCTTTTAATGTCGTTGAAGATCGCGACAAGGTTGGAGATCCAAGAGTTTTCCAGCAACTCATCGACATAATACATGTCGATGTCCCCTCATCAATAATTGTTCTGTGAACAGTTTTGTTGAGTGCTTTCACTTGAATAAGGAAAGCTAATTGAGCTGGTAACTGAGGATCATATCCTTTGTGATCAAAGGATACAAGATTGGAATCTTTAGGATCCACTCCACCAATTGCTGATAACAATGCTTGCCTTTGGGATGGGCAATTTTGCAGTACCTCAAGAGTCGATATAGTGGATGGCGATCGGGCCAAATCTTCCACTATGTTATAATGCTGCGCCTCCCGGGCGCGAGGATTAAACGTCGACTTGTGTACTACTCCCTTTGGTGGTTTTATTGTTAATTCATGCGTGATGGGGGGTACAACTTTTGCTGAAGTTGTTGTCGAACTACTAGGTTGATCTTTACCTTTGTCGTTCGACACCGGTGGATTCCCGTAATATTTACTCCTTGTTGAGATCAAAGCATCATTTTGCTTAGAGATCGACAACATTAGCACTTGCGACGGGGAAGCATTTCCACTATCAACCATATTTTGACCTGAGTTGGGAAATGGATCAGTCAACACAGCTGAAGTTTGGGAACTTTTAAAGAACTTCTTTAACTCAGCTTTGAACGGACAGTTCCTTGTGGAATGATCCTCTTCATCACATATCTGACATGGATAAATTTGTTTCCCTTGCCCAGGAGGGTTTGAAGAAGTTTTTTGAGGGGATGACTCACCCTGTTTCTTCTTCTTCCCTTTGTTTTGCTTCTTCTTGCTTCCTGGTTGATTGGAATTTTTGCCTTTATCCATAGATACAGCATTTACTTCCGAAGCAAGAATTTCTTGATTTGCCTTTTGATTCGAAGTCTTACGGGCTTTCTTATTCGAATCCCTTGTCGACTTTGCGTTTGCAGTGCCAATCACACCGTCACCGGCATGACAGTCACTATTTGATCCAGGAGGAGGAGGGATTGAAAATTCCGGTCTGGGAGCATCAGGTATCTTATCATAGAGCGTGCCAGACTGAGTATACACTAAGTCTAAATACTGGGCACGAGCAATAACTTGCTCCTCTGTTACGACCCCTCCCTTGGCCACATCTTCTGTTATAGCAGGAAGAAGCGACTTTATAAACCACTCAGCTAATAGCTGATCCGGAACATAAGTCTTTACCATTCTGCGATGACGACGCCACTCATGTATATGATCGGATATATGTGTGGCCGTTGTCTGCTTGAAATTGGTTAAGATCTCTGTTCCAGTTTCGTACCTTATAGGTAACTGAAAGTGTGTTAAGAAAGTCGTGGCTAGGGAACTGAAATTGTCACAAGAAGCTCTAGGTAATTCAATATACCATTTAGCCGCCGGACCAGTCAATGTCCTCTGGAAAAGGCGAAGCCTTATCGAATCATCATTCAAGGTATTCGACGAACACCACAGATGAAAAGTCATCACATGATTCGACGGGTCTTCGCCAGGATTTCCATTGAATTTAGGAATGTCCGAAGGAAGCTTGTGAGGAATCGCTGGCCACCAATGGGCATAGGCGATTGGATCATTCGTTAATCGATGTAAATCTGGTAATTCTAGAGTTGCCACGAATGGCAACTGTTGATTCAGGTTTGGCGAGGCGTACCCAGGATACGATGGAATCGCCTGAGCAGTAGGCCTTTGCATACCAGCATAATGCAATTGATGCTGATATGACTGATATGGCTAGTGGACTTGGCCACTGTAAAGTGGTTGATTTAACCCGTTCTGAATATAGGGTTGTCCACTATTCGCAAATATCTGTTGCTCAGATCCCTGGTACACCTGTTGAAACTGTGGTTGTTGGTATTGCACCATCCATGGCTGTGACGCCATGTTTTGCTGTGCTATACTAACCGACGGACCAAGATGCGGGGTTATCGTACCCGTTTGTACCTGTGTCGTCCCGGCAGTTGGCGACTGTGGTTGTGTTGCAGGGTCAAGGGGCTGTTGCATTACAACTTGGGGTTGACATACAACAGGCATCGATTGAACTTGCGACACGGTTACAATAGCTAGCGTCGTCGGGATGCTAGACATAGGTACACATTGTTGCATAGAATATACAACTCTTGGCTGTTGGGGTAACATAGGTACCCAACCACTTGTCGTAACTTCAGTCAAACCTGAATGCTGTTGAAAAATGTCGTATGGGTATCCTCCCGGAGGGGGTAATGAAAGGGCATATTGCCCCCCATATGGTAACAATCCGGAGCTCAAGGGTATGGATTGCCTTTGAGGACTGGATGGCCCAAATTGGCCTCCATAGGGATCAACTTGTCTAGTTTCAACATAAGAATTACCGGGTATTATACCGGAAGAACAAACTGGAACAGACCAAGCTGTCGTAATAGTCCCTGGGTGGACTCCTTCTAGCTGTTGAGAGCTAGTTGGGACAGCTGGTACGCCGGCAAACATCGTTGGAGAGACATCAGGGGCTTCTGCCGTCGCTGTGTCATTTGACATAGTCCTAGATGTCGACGGTTGCTCAGACATTTTAAGTCTATCCAATAAACTGCCCAGCAATTCTACAGGAACCTCCGCTGGTGATGGACAAACTTCTGATGCAGAAGGAAAAAAAGTGACACCTACTCCAAAATGAGTTGGAGTATTTGCTTGCGGGTCCTCTACGATTTCCTCTATTGCAATCAGACCAGGAGGAAGAGGAAGACCGTCAGGTCCGTAAAAGATTTCTGGTGCCGAAGAAGGGGTTGTTTCGACAGCGACAGTTGTTTGAGCAACAAGACTCTGTGGGCCGGTTACAGATGGAACTAGTTCAGTTATGCAAGTACTTGTTCTCAGACTAGGATCAGTGCTACTGTCCCTCTGTGGCTGTTGAACTTCTTCAATAGAGGCAGGGATTCCAGAAATACTTGGAGTGACCGGGATCTCAGATGTTGTTGGAACTGTTGTTCTAACTTTAATGGGAGATTTTGACCCGGTCAAGCGAGTTCGCTTCGTCCGTACTACTTTCGATTCCGGAGACAAAGACGGTTGACTCGCAAGCCTCCGCGAACGACGGGGTTTCAATTGACTTTCCTCCACGGTTGCGGATTACTCGATCAACTAAAATACAAAAAGGGGAATTATGTTTCCGTATTGAATGAATTTTATTAGACGCTTTTAGACACAACTTGCTTTTTCAGTTTTTAAGAGTCGAGAAAAAGCTAAAGATGACTCTAGTCTCCTTCGATGTTTTAACGAGCCCGAAGTGACAAATGCTCGGTTGGACTTTTTCAGTTATAGAGTTTGAAAAAGGCCAAAAGAAACTGCTCTGGAGATCTAGGCAGAGGGTGTGCCAAACCTTTCGCGAAACCACAGAATACGTTTTACGGTACGGGTGGTCGATCTTCGTGAATGCTGTGTTCACTGCATCGCGATCAGTAGGGCGGCCGACACGGCTTCCTAAGGATAAAGGATAAATTCCTATAGGGGTCTCCCAATATACGCGACGGTACGCGGGAGCACAAGTCCGTATTAGTGCTATCGTCCCTCAGGAGGAATCACCCACCTTCGTAGAGATCGACAGTCACTACGTTTAACGACGCCGGAACACGTCTCTACCTAGACCTCTACTGTGAGCGTTATGTTACAAAGCGTTGTTAGGTTCATTCAATATATTTTAAGTTGATCTTGTTTAGCAGTTTGTCTTTCAGGATCACCACGAGATGTATTGGTACAAATTCCTAAATGCAGTTTAAGATGATAAGCAAGCTTTATAATCTTTTAACTTTGAAAATCCTAACTACTGAGGGAAAAGAAAGACATCATATTTTCACACAGATCACAAAGCACACACTAATGCACTTTCTCCTAGATCAATCACGCAAACTCATCAAAAATGCAAATGCAAAATGCATGTATTTCTTTTCTCTTTCTTAATGTTGATGTATTACAAAAAGAAAGCTGTTGTGTAATTTTGAATTCAACTTCAAGTGAAAGCAAACAAGCTTATCTAAAATCAAAAGATACCTTACGGTTTACTTGTTTCGACACTAGAAATATACGAATTCAAACCATATGACGAAAGCAAAAGCTCAAACAGCTATGAACAGCAATCAAACTAACTCTTAAGATCACTACGACACTTATCACAGTTCTGGATCTAAGAGGCCACAGCAAGACTAGTTCGCTTTTCGTTATGGGAAACTGTAAATGAAGCAAGAAATACACAAAGAACAATCACAGTTTCTTTATACAACCGAGGCGGAATAGTGGCAAGGAAAGTTGGTTTCAGATAGGTACACTGACCAGCAACAGGCAGCAAAAACAAAGGTGAAAACAGGGCAAGAAACAACAGGAAACCCCAGTAGCACAAGGCAACACTGGTTCAGCGCAGGCAATGCACTGTCAGTTTGACATTCAGCGCAGTTCCCGAAGGGTCTACCTGCGCTGAAATGCAGACAACCTTTGTACAACCTGCACTGAAGAACGAAACTTGCGTTTCTCACAGTTTCCGGGTCACAGATTGCTCAAAAATTCACAGTTTTTGGCCAAATCAGAAGCTATCAGTCAAGTACACACTAAGGGATAATTAGGAGGATGAAAAGCTATCACTAAGAGCTTCAGAGTCCTTGTGGATCAGCTCTTCAAATCATAAACATGCCCAGAAACTGAGCTAGAGTAGCTGCCCTCTACTTTGCATTTGAAAGATCCAAATGCAGTTCGATTCGGTACTCCCTGTGTTTATGAAATGAATAGCAAAAACACAAACAACCAACAAGATACGATCCCCAGCGGAGTCGCCAATTTGTTGTAGGGAAAAGTATCCGACACGGAATGACCCTATCCCACTCTAAGGGTGATAGTACCTCAGCAACAACTGAAAGCAAAGCTATCTAAGATTTCTTCTTCATGAAAGTAAATAGGGGAGAAAGAGATCCACCAACCGATGTCTTTCGCTATTGATTGATCCTGTCTTCTCTCCTTGCTGCTTGCTCCCAGCTCCTTGCTCTTTCACTGGCCCAGCTACACAAAGATCCTGCAAAAAGGCAAGAGAGGGAAACTACAAGAAGCATACATTCATAACTGATTCAAGGATTAGAATAAATCAAATACAAAAGTACAACAATACATCATTGAAACACATGTATATAGAAGAACCTCAAATGCTTTATTAATGGAAGAAGTAAAGTTCTGAGAGTGTTACAACCATAAAGGTCCAATCCAGCAACACCTCCCAGCAGAAAGAAATCTCCTCTTCACCTCCTTCAAAGCAATCACCCAATAGCTCTAAACTCAAACCAACAGCACTTCCTTGCTTTCACAAAATTCCAGCCTCCTTAGACCTCATGAGAGAGCTCTATATATAGGAGATTTGGAGAAAGGATGAGTCAGCTTGAGGCTGGCATGGAACTGACTAGTGTCCTCTCCCACTTCAGTTATACTTCAGTTCTTGAGTCCACTTGGAGATCCTTGCTTCCACTTGGAGTTTTAGATCCTCTTACTCATCACAAGGCGAATTCCCTGATCCAAGTGTCATTTTGGAAGCTTCCTGGGCATTGACACCTTCAAGAATGACTGCGCCACTTGGCCAATCTCGCCCAGCACAGGTAGCCTTCATTAGATTTGACATTCAGCGCAGGTACAGAGTGGAGCAGTTGACATTCAGCGCAGATGCTCAGTGGAGCAGTTGACATGATCCCGAAATTGCTTGTTTTTGAGTGTTTTCAGGTGGAGAACTGATTTGAAGTGCTGTGGTTTGCTGACCTTGTTCCTCTAGGGGTAAGAACAACATGTTTAGGGACTTTGGATCCCTTTGATTATGGACATTTCATGCTCCATGCTGTAAGGCACAAAAATGTCTATAACATATAAGGCCAGAAATAAGCGTAGAAGCAAGGAGAATGTGTCTTCAATGCACAAGTAATGACGGGACTAAAGAGGACTCTTGAGCCTACTCAATATAATAGCATGGGCAACCAATCTCAGTGAGGTTCTAACGACGATGCCCATGTAAAGGATGGCTCTACCATCGCATCATGATTTAAAAAATTGGAGAGTGAACATGGTTTGCTAACCAAGACACGATGCAGTCAACCCTATGGCTAATGTGTCGCTGAACAGAGGCTAGTATGCAAGATGCAATGGAAAAAATGGTTTCCCTAACCTATATACTAGTAAGTGAACGATACCTACCATGATGGGTCAGCGATCATGGGACCAAAATAGGATCTTGAAGAAGTGTCCCAAATATCATGAAGCAATAACCCATTCTCGACAATACAAGCCCACAAGTCAAAAAATTCATGAGACAAAAAATCAAGTTTTGAGAATTTGTTTTGAAATTTCAAAGCTATATATTGACTTTTAGACTCACAAATTTTTCATTTGCATTTGGAAAAAGGTTGTGGATCAAAAAAGGAGCAAACTTGCCTCCGAAGGATTTGACCATTCAAATCGCACCAAAGTTACCAGGTAACCCTCAAACCATACTTGCAATGTTTTGTGATAATTTTTAGAAGTTTTAATTAAGATTTGACCATGGGAATTCATGTCAAAAAATCCAACTCTGCGTACATGCGGGTTGGCTGTGACCAATCCGTGTATACAACAGCCCTACACGCGACTGTGTGTAAAGGGAACCTGCGTGTACGCGCATTGAAATTACACAAAATCTAATGGTTGATACTCATTTCTTTTTAGGATGACCATCACATGGAGAGATAGTTTGAGAGCATACCACAATTGACAATGAGGTATTGAATGACCAAACTGCACTAGATGCATTGAGAGGGTGCGGCTTGTTGAAATTATTCAAAATGCTGAATATGAAAGCCAACACACGCCTGCTCGAATTACTGATCCACTACTGGAGTGTAGAGGATGAAGTCTTCATGATAGATTAGATGCCTCTCAAGATTGAGGTGGAAGACATCTACTTTATTACAGGTCTCTCTCGAAGAGGGGAGGTTGTGCATTCGATTGGCAGGACACAGAATAGTCTTTCAGTAGAAGACTATGTACATATATACTGTCCTCAGCATCTGGAAAAGATTGGAAGTCAGATCCCAATCAAACACGTGGAGAGTTTATCTCTGAGGATTCTACTGTTTACCATTACGAGGGTAAGTGGATCAACTTCACTACATCAGGCTTCACGGGTGTCCATGAGCCTAGCAGTGGAATGCCTAACCATTGTGTTCGATTGGTGCACACCTCTTCTAGCAAACATGAAGAGCCAGCTAACCTCTATTCAGAAGCGTCAAACAAAGAATTTTGGATATGGGACGATTTTATGCACCTTCTTCTTCGACAAGGTACCTGGGCTACGTCCCAAGGCATCAGTCTCTATCAGCAGCCTACGAGATCCACGAATGGGTAGATGGGTCGACTTGATGAAACGCGTTGGAGGCGGGGGCATGCCGAGGATGACTTTCGATGATGAGTTTTTTGCCTGGTGGGACCAACAGATCATCGCAGTCGATGACTACCCGTATGCTGGCATGGAATTCCAAGGAGATCCAGACTTGGTGTTGCCACCGAACGCAACATTGGGAGACATAGGTAACAATTTTTTAAGTTTTTATAGATTTTAAAGATTTTTTTCTTTTCTAAATATGAAATGGACTTAGAAATATTTTTGATGGGATAAAATACTGACAAAACGATCATGTTCCATATGTGCGTCCAATGGGACCATATGGATTCCCATGGCACAAGCATCGCATAAGAGGCAGCGAAGAGGCAGCAACTGAGATAGAGAGGGTCCTATATGAAGTCCAAAGAAACTTGGTGAGATTGACTTACCAGGTGTTGGATGATAAAAGGTGTCTTTTAAAACTCCTAATTACCCCACATTAATCATCAACCCGGGCAAGTCCTTTTATTCCAAGAGTGTACACAATATGTGCATGCTATGAATCCAGAGAGTAATGTTTCTTAAAATGAAGTATAAACCTTTGATACAAGAGTAAACAGATGCATTTATAAAACTCAACTTGCAATTATTAAAGGAAATATGACATCTAAGCTTCAAGACTCAATCCTCTACTGAAATCGTAATCAAATCTCACACAAGCAATTCAATTAACAATAGCATCAGCCGAGAGCATAGTAGCAATAACCAATCTCTTCTTAGCTGATTCAATCTAGATCATACTCAATCTCTACGAAGCAATCCAAATGGAAATGATATCAATCTGAGAGTTCAATAGCAATAACCAAACTCTTACAGTTGATTAAATCGATACGATTCACTATCTAAATGATTTAATCTGCAATAAATCAAATCAAGTTACAGTGCTTTTAAATATATAGAGAAAATATACTACTTCAATACAGGAAAGCGGTAAATAGTGAATAGGATAAACTCACAGAAAACAGGAAAATTATCAAACCAATCAAGTTGAGAGAATCATAAATATATAACATAAGGAAGTAGCTTAATCCACCAGAGGCCGGGCCTTGAGCCACCAGCGAACACTGCTGAGCTACTTTAGAGAATACGAATGAACAACAACTTCAATTATATTTTATTCATTGAATTTAAGTAGCATTACAACACAGTCGCGTTCTCCAACAGCATGAGTCTCTAAATTAAAATTACAATTTGAAATAACAGATATTGATCCCCTTTCCTCCTATAATCGTTTTCTTTTATAGTCAAAAAGAGGTAAAAGATAAATGTGATCCCTCAGGATCTCCCAATCTTGAGGGATTCGCAACTGAATTCTATCTTCAAACACCCTTCCTATTTCGCGTTGGTCCTCCTGATTCGTCCTCTGACCTGTCCGCAACTGGTGCACTCCATTCTCCCTTTGTTGAGTTATGTTGTTCCGTCACTAGGGAACAACAACTGTTCCTTTCATCATTTTTCTACATAAAGAGGAGTAAAAGCTAGTTATGATAGCTAAATATTAAATGCGAGTAGTTCATCTGTTTCTTATCATAATCCATTAATATGTTAGCGTATTAAGATATGAAAGAGATGAGAAAAGACGAAAAAGATGATGGATTTAAGAGTAAATACATACTCATTTCGTAACTCAACATACTCCCCTGCTTACCCTCTTTCATGTTCTCATGAAAAGTAAGAAGTTCTTATGCAGTGCCGTTAAAGAGTAGGCTGGAGAGGGAGCATCCAAAATTGGTCTAAAACCATGATGTTGAGCCAGGAGCACAAAGGCGAGCCCTTGCTTTCCTTCAGGCAATTCGTAGATAGCCTGATAAGCTTTAGGAGGATACCAAATGATGGGCTCTGAAACCGACATCCTAAGCAATAAGGTCCTTCTCTCAAAATAAGATTGTTATAAGTAACCAAACGGGCTACAACTGCTTTAAAATTTCTATAATTAAATGGCTCCCTATCCTGCACACTACTAGTGGAGACCGTCCACCTAAGCTTGGATGCAGCCAGAGAGCTTTCTTGAATGGAGAGGAAATATGATACTCCTTTCTATACAATCTTCTTATGAATGGGCCCTAAAATTTTGATCACTCCTTCTCGTGTCATCAGACTCTGATGGTGGCAAACAATTGTAAGGGGTGCTTACGTTCACTTCTTACCCAAAGACCCAATCCATGTTCCTATGTTTGGAATTCATTATAAGCTTTAAACCATTTGAGTTGGTTAACTGCAAATGAAATAAAGGCTTTGAATTAAACATCCCCTACAAAAGGGTTCGGGTTCTTTTCCACCTCGTTTTCTAATACAAAATTGTGGAGGTAAAACTCATAAAGAAGCCTTTGGAACTTTACACCATGTTGCTTGTAGTAATTTATAAAATCCTCAGTTGTTCTTAATTCAATTGGTTTACCAGCTCTCATGGCTTTAATTTTCCACAATAGGTACCTTCCTAACAAAAACAAGGCATAAATGGTGGTCGGAGCCCTGCATGCTAGTACATTTGTATACAGTGAGCAGATGGTGTTTGTCTGAACTATGACTCTGTCTAGTTTGACCTTGATCTTCTCTATTTTCTTTTCTGCCTTTCTGCATCTGTCAAAAGTCTCGCTGTCTGTTGCATTCATTTCTTGAAGTTGTCTCTGCTTCTTCTTCTTGGTCTATGTTTTTTGGGTCTAGACCTTCCTGGCTATTTTCCATTGGGAGCGTGTCACGAGATTGGTTCTCTAATTTCTTAATGGCCTCTACTTCTATTTCCACTTCGCGTCTTGCATCTTTTGAGGGAGATAGAATTCTGGTATAGCCAGAATTCCCAGGAGATTGGGTTTCTCCTAAGTTAAGATGGAACAGTCCTTCAGGCTGCATGTAGACATTCATGTTGGCTAGGACCTGAGCCATTTTGAAATCGTGCAACAGATCGTCTTGGGGGTTCATATTTCATGTTGGGGAGGTCCCAATTCATTTCTTCGTTAATCTTCAGAATGCCCTGTTCCTTCCTCAGGTTCTCATTCAGGGTTATCTTGTCCTTCTAACTCTAGCTACAAGTATTGTTCACTTACTGGGCTGGATAATTCTATGGGTTGACTAGCACTGCCTTGAGGATTTTCAGATGCTCCCTGTTTTGACCTCAACCTTGTGGATCGTCTACATTTGTGAGGTATGCTTCCTGAAAGGGCAGTCCTCTTTCTTTTTGGAACAGGGTTAGGTGTTGGCAGGGCTACACCTCTTTTGAGGGCCAATATTAGATCATCCCAGGTTGATTGTTGTTGAGCAAGGTTATAGCTAACTATTAACCTGATCAGACAATGGTGGCTAACTACTGTTTCTATGTGTTGGGACCATCTCAGCCTCTCGGCAGTGTCATGCAGTAATGAATTCAATAGTGCAGGCAAATTAACAGAGCATTTTTGTTTTAAAACTGCTAAAAGTTTGAGTTGTCGCGGCCTTACCACGTCTTTACGCCCATTGCAGGTAATATAGTTCTGGATAATTCGTGCCAATTCTTCCCATGTCTCTAAGAGAAGAGGGCCGAATTCCTTTTCCCATCTTGATTAGCTCTTGTACTTCATCCCTAAAAGCCTCCATAGCATCATGAAGCTTGAATCACTTGCCAGCCGATATTGGTCCTTCTGTCGACAACCCAGACACTTCTACTATCACAGCATCTATTACAGTAATTTGTCTGCCTCTTACCACAGATTGTCCATTCTGTAGATGCCATAAAAATTCGATGGCGATTTCCTCATAAGGGGGTTGAAATCTTGTAAAATATGCTATCCATCCCGCGCGAGCTAGAATTTCCCTAGCTTCATCAGAGATGACCAATGTTAAAGGTTCTCAGTGCACTATTCTTCCTCCCATAATACTTGAATTCTGCAAATGATTAGTATAGCAGGGAAATCACAACAACAAATAGAGTTGAGTGATGGAACAACAATGGTTGTAATGGCTCTATCAAGTGATACTTTATAAACATAAATACCGTTATCGTGGACTGTTATAATGCCACATGCTCTGTGATCATGGGATGTCGTATTGTTTTACAAAATCAAATAAAAAGATGACAGCACATGCATAAGTATACTAGAGGTCCTCGCCCCCTCTCGAAATGATAGGTAGCCTACAACCAAATGAATGAAAGGATGGCGTGCTGGTGGTGAGGCACACAATTGATGGATTGGGTAATGAAAGTGGCAAGGTACGTATATTAATGAAAGGATCATAAAGGATATTGGAGTAATGAGAACAAGACATGTAACGAGAATTATCAATAAGTGATAAGATGCCATGGGGTGATGCGATAAAGAAAAAGGATAGCATACGCAGGAAATAATAATTTATTGTCGTTATTCTAGTTAAAACTGTTGTGATTGATTTTAAAAGATTAACTCATGCATAAAGGTTCAAGGTAAGTTAGGGACATAATCTCTCCGTAGAACAAATAGAAACATAAGAAGAAGGTATTATAATAATTATTGATGTAGAAAATAGAACTTCAATACCATCAGCAGAGCTTCTATTGCCTGCAGGTGTCCATAGTCTCGACAGAGTTGATTTCTAACCCTTGGGAACTATGGTCCTCTATGTATAATTGGGGAAGTGGACTATGATGTCCATTGTGGAGACCAATGTGCTAACATGGTAGCCAAATGAACACATTTCCATTCACTAGGAAGTAGCAAAAGTGGTCAGGTCGGCTCGATGAGACCTCCTGTTCCAAGTACTTTCTTTCTTGATGCATCCATTGGATCATATCCCTGGTGTGGTGTCCATAGTGGGAATGTCACTTCGCTCCTTCCTTATGATCATGGTAGGTTGGCTCGTGATGAGACCCCCTATCCTCCATCTGTGGAAAACAATCATAAAATTGTTAGTGAATATATATATATATATATATATATATATATACAATTTTTTTTAAACACTCCCCATTTCATATATAGATGGTGGCTCAGCACACCTTAAGAGTAGGGATGGCGGAAGAAGTTTGAACATATCAATAGAAAAAAAAATATACCCATCATCTTATTGATAATAAACAAAGAGAGTTATACGGGACAGGGGAGAACCAACATGTTACATATAATCAATCAGTTTGATTTATAGTGCAAATGAGGACAATGAAGTGATATAGATAATGATGTCCTTTCTTTTTTGGTCATCACAAAGAAATCTTGTTAAAGATGATAATATTCAAGATATTTCCTTGTTCCAGTAGATTCCATACTTTTTGTCCTTAAATATGTATTGTACTTTTATGCCATGAAGAGGATCATAATAAGTGGACTGAGATGGTCTAGGGATGATCATGTAAGGGGGAGAAAGGGTGTTCTAAAAAATACTCACAAGGTGTTGTTCCCTGAAGGGAACAGCAAAAGAAAACCCACAAAAAAAGTGTTTTTCCCTATAGGTAAAAATACTTGTTCCTTGTAGGGAGCAACAAAGAAAAACACACAAAAAAGGTTTTGTTCCTTATAGGGAACAACAAAAAAATACACGCAAAAGTGTTGTTCCTTATAGGGAACAGCAAAAAAAATACACGCAAAAAAGTGATGTTCCCTACAGGGAACAACAGTTGTTTCCTGTAGGGAACATCAAAAAAATGTACACAAAAAGTGTTGTTCCCTATAGGGAACAACAACTGTTCCCTGTAGGGAACAACAACTGTTCCCTGTAGGGAAAAAAAAGAGAAAATACATGCAAAAAAGTGATGTTCCCTATATCGAACAGTAGTTGTTCCCTGTAGGGAACATTAAAAAAATGTACGCAAAAGGTGTTGTTCCCTATAGGGAACAGCACCTGTTCCCTGTAGGGAACAAAATAAAAAATGCACACAAAAAGTGTTTTTCCCTATAGGAAACAACAGTTGTTCCCCGTAGGGAACAACAAAGGAAATACACACAAAAAAGTGTTGTTCCCTAGAGGGAATAGCAAAAATTCTCACACAAAGTGTTGTTCCCTATAGGGAACAACAGCTGTTCCCCGTAGGGGACAGCAAAGAAAGTTGTTGTTCCCTATAGAGAACAAAAAATAAAAATAGGAAAAAAAAAACTTACAAACAATCATCTCTACTGTTCTAAGCAAATACAATCAAATAGAAAGAAAACAAAAAAGCAATTTTATGTACAAGTTTCAGAAATAAATTCTTCATTGGACTGGTGTTGTCGAAGAGTTTCCATCTTCAGCGAGAATTTGTATTGTGGAATCTTCACGTATCTATTGGCAAAAGGATTCCCTTGTAAGTGGTCTGTTGTAGAGGCGTACTCGATGCCCATTTTCTTTAAAAGAGTAGCCAGACCCATCATTGGTGGCTAATGTAAGGGTGCCATTATCGTGCACCTCCTTTATCTTGTAGGGACCTAACCATTTGGTCTGGAGTTTGCCCAGGAAATCCTTGAACCTAGAATCGTACAGAAGTGCCCAGTCACCTTCATGGAATATTTTTTTCTTGATGAGGGCATCATGCCATTTTTCTCTTTGTTGTTGAACCAATGCAATATGTTGAAGAGCTGATAGCCAGATTTCATCCAATTCATTGATTTGATGTAGTCTGTTAACCTGTGCTTCATTCAAATCCAGCCCTACTTCTTGGGCTATCCTCAATGTCTGAATTTCAAACTCTATGGGGAAGATAGGTTCCTTGCCAAACACTAGCTGATATGGGGAGTATCATGTGGTATTCCTCCAAGTCGTGCGATATGCCCACAAGGCTTTTGGCAATCGGGTAGCCCAATCACGTCTATGCGAGGTGATTGTCTTTGTTATAATGGCCTCGATTACTTTGTTGCTACTTTCTACCTAGCCGTTTTCCTGCGGGTGGTATGGAGATGTGATTCTGTGCATAATGTTATGATTTTTTAATCTAGCAGCAATCTTATGGCCTACAAATTGTGGCCCTCCATCCATAATTATTTCTCCGGGCAAGCCATATCGCACAAAAATTGGGAAAAGAAAATGGATTAATGTGTCCTATGTTGCCCTTGGTAATGCTTCTGCCTCCACGCATTTAGTCACATATCCCGTTGCAGCCTGTATTTATGTCTTCTAATTAGATGATGGGCTTATTGGGCCAATGAAATCTAACGCCAAGTGTTCAAAAGGTTCGATGACTAACTATGGATGTAGGGGCATCTCATCAGACTGGCCAGGGCGGCCCATTCTTTGGTAGCTATCGCATGCCTGGACAAATTTCTTGGTGTCCTTAAAAATGGTGGACCAATAATAGCCCATCTATAAAACTTTATGTCCAGTCATGCGGTTTGCAAAGTGTCCACCGCAAGGTCCATCGTGGCAGGCTTTTAGGATATCGTAGATTTCATCTTCCCTGACACACCTGCAGATATGCATATCAGCTCCTGTGTGAAAGAGGTATCCTCCAATCCATGAGAACCGAGTGTTGTGTTTCACTATTAATTTTCTTTCTATGGGCATCAGGTGCTTGGGTAATTTTTCCACTGCTAGGTAATTTGCGACATCCGTGTACCACGATGTTTTCACAGTCACAACAAATAGGTGCTCATTGGGGAACTGGTCTTCTACTGCCACTACGTCGTCTGTTCTTCGCACACGTGAGAGGAAGTCTACCACTAGATTTTCCTTTCCTGGTCAATCCTTGATTGTTATGTCAAATTCCTGCAAAACGATTAGCCATCATGTCACTCTTCCATTTCTAATAGGTTTATTAGCTAAATATTTGATAGCAAAGTGATCAGTATACAAAACCACAGGGTATCCTATTATATAGTGTCTGAATTTGTTAATAGCATAGATTATAGCTAGAAACTCTTTCTCGGTCACGGTGTAATTCAACTTAGTAGGAGTTAAATTTTTGTTGATGTAGTATATTGCATAGGGTTTCTTATCTTCTTCTTGGCCGAGAACTGCTCCAATGGCCGTATCTGATGCATCAGATGAAATCTGGAATGGTAAATCCCAGTTCGAGCCCCATAATACTAGATCTGTTGATACTAGCGGTTTCAATTCTTCAAAGGAAATGTCACATTTGTCAGTCCATATAAAATCAATATTTCTTGTCAAAGCATATAATGGTGCATCAATTTGGGAGAAGTTCTTTATAAATCTTTGATAATATCCAGAAAATCCAAAAAAACTACGTACCTTAGTTTGAGTGCAGGGGTAGCTATTAAGAGGATTATCTGAATTTTTACTTGATCTACTTGAATTCCAGCTGCTGAGATGTAATGACCCAGGATCAAGCCTTCGGTCATCATCATGTGGCATTTCTCGTGGCTTAAGTAGAGCCTAGTAGCAATGCATCTTTCTAGGGTTTTCTCCAGTGTCTGTAATGCCGGCTTGAGGTAATCTCCATAGGGTGTAAAATTGTCCATGTACACCTGGAGTCCATCATTTATCAAGTCTGCAAGGATGCTGAGTATGCCTCTCTGGAATGTGGTAGGTGCATTGCACAGTCCAAAAGGTAATACCCTATAAGCAAATGTCCCCCAGGGGCAGGTGAAGGTAGTCTTATCTTGGTCTTTAGGGGCAATTTGTATTTGGTTGTAGCCACTGAAGCAATCTAGGAAAGAGAATAATTTTTTTCCTGCCAATGTGTCTAGAACCTAGTCGATGAATGGAAGGGGAAAATGATCTTTTTGCATTGATTTATCAAGCTCTTTGTAATCGACACATATACACCACTTCCCATTCTTTTTAGGAACCACAACTAATGGAGAAACCCATTTGCTATCAGATATAGGATAGATGAAATTTACATCTAACAGTTTCTGTAGTTCGTCTTTAAGAACATCCTTTAGGTGAGGGTTTAATCTTCATTGAGGTTGTCCAATGGGTCTTGCATATTTTTTAGTGTAGATGTGGTGCATACATAATTGGGGGTCAATCCCTTTCATATCTGGGTAATCCCAAGCGAAAGCCTCTTTATATTTTCTAAGGAGTTGGATAAGCCTCTGCTGCTGGTCATCAGTCAGGTTTTTGTTAATGTTTAGGACTTTTCTTGGCTCAATTTCAATGGATTTGCTATTATAAACAATTGTTGTTGGTATTGTTTGGTCATTGATATATTTTAAGGGATCTTTTTCAATTTCATTATCCAAGGTTGCTTCAAGCATGTGACATTTAGATTAGATACGACAGCTAGGTGGTTAATGTAAGTGTTAATAATGTCATCTTCTGTTTGATTCTTAAATTCAAGAGCATCTGCTACAGTTAGTGGTGATCGAATATTTTCGGTTAAATATGTTATAGGTTGTTTCCTAGTTTTTATTATAGTTAGGCTTGGCTGAGTTGGAGGAAATAAAGTTGGGTTCTTCACATTGTTTCCTCTGGCTATAGTCATACTGCCTATTCGACAACTTATATAAGCATCTGTGGTCACTAGCCAAGGGATTTCCATCTAGCCGGTTTCTAGGATTAATAATCAAGATATCTGTTGGGTATTCCCAAGAATCTACAAAAACCATTACATCCTCTAATGTCCCTTCTAGTTTGACAACTGATTGGTCTGGTCATTAATATCTTTTAACGAATATTTTTCAATTTCATTATCCAAGGCTGCTTCAAGCATGTGACATTTTAGATTAGATACGGCAGCTGGGTGGTTAATGTAAGTGTTAATAATGTCATCTTCTGTTTGATTCTTAAATTTAAGAGCATCTGCTACAGTTAGTGGTGATCGAATATTTTCAGTTAAATATGTTATAGGTTGTTTCCTAGTTTTTATTATAGTTAGGTTTGGCCGAGTTGGAGGATATAAAGCTGGGTTCTTCACATTGTTTCCTCTAGCTATAGTCATACTGCCTATTCGACAACTTATATAAGCATCTGTGGTCACTAGCCAAGGTCTTCCTAATATTAGAGGATGTCAATCTAGCCGGTTTCTAGGATTAATAATCAAGATATATGTTGGGTATTCCCAAGAATCTACAAACACCATTACATCCTGTAATGTCCCTTCTGGTTTGAAAAATGATTGGTCAGCATGTTCCAACAAGGTCGTAGTTGGATCTAAGGCTGTGATGCCAAGTCTCTTACAGGTTGTTGTTGTGAGAATATTAATGGTCGCCCCTAGATCGACTAATGCATTGGGAAATGAACATCCATTTATTTGTACTGTGACTATAGGGTTTCCTGGGTCCTCATATTTCACTGGTTTTTCTCTACGTTATAATAAATCAGACAAGGTTCCAACTACGTGGACAGTCGGTGTTACTTTTATTTTCCTCGTAGGCTTTTTGGTACACAATTCCTTAATGGTTTTTGCATAGATTGGAATGTCCTAAATAGCCTGGAGGAGGGTTATTCTTACACAAATATTTTTATTACCCTCTAACTCGATTATCCATCCAGACTTCAATTTGAGTTCATTACACTCTCTCAACTTAGTTTCCGGATCCAACCCTTCAATAATTTGTATTAACTGGACTGGTCTGTTGTTGGGATTCAGCTTGGGCTGGGCTGGGAGTTGTGGTCGTAGATTGGGTTGAGGATTTTGATTCAATGTGTAAGGTGCTGGTAGCGTAGGTTGAGGCAGGGGGATTGTTCTTGCTGGCTAGTTTGTAGGTCTTTACCAGCTTGACTGCCAGTTTTGGTTTTGTGAAGTGGAGGGGGGCCATTGAGATGGATATGGATTTTTCTGCCAAAATGGTGGAATGTAAGAGGAATTTTGCCAACTATTGTTTGGATTTGATTGATTGGACCAAGGTGGCATAGAAAGTTCTTGTGGTCACCAATTAGGAAAAGGTGGCTGGTTCTACCATGTAGCTCCTATGTATTGGTGAGAATTATATTGTGAGGGCTGAAAGAATGAATATGGGTCGATATGCATACCTTTTTGTCATGCTTGCCATTGGCAATGGTGATTTAATACGTAGACTAGTTCTGTTTCTTCCTCTGCCTCTTTGAACACTGCTTTTAATCTTGGGAGCGATGAGAAATTTTCTGTGGCATGTTCTTTAGTGCATATGACACAGATCTGTACCATATCTAGTGGACATTCTTTATGACTATGTTTCTTCCTGAACCAAGGGCAAAAAATCACCAGGTTCTGTTTTGCTTCGGGCTAGTTCTGCTTGGCTTGCATGATGTCTAATTTTGTTGTCAAGGTTCCTAGGATATCCATTTTGAAATCTTCCAGCAGGTTGCCAATTTCAGTACGAGTAATGATTCTGCCAGAGATTTTGTTGTCCCTGGTGATCATATCGCGTTCAACTGGTTTTAGTCTTGTACTACCCCTCAAGCACCTAATACACAAATCAATAATGTTAGCATAGTATTCTTGATAGATATCACCTTTACCCATAATATTTATTGTCTCTATCCACTAGTCTTTCATCCCCTTAATGAATGTGGTTTTTAGCACATTATCAGGCAGAGGTAGATTTGCGTAGGAAGACCTTTGGAGGTTATATTGGAAATGCTCCACATACTCTTCCAAAGTTTCATTAGGTCTTGCTACCATTTGGAATATCTCATCTTTTAGTTCTCTAGATCTACAATAATATTGATATGTTTTAAGGAAAGAAGTTTTCATTTGGTCCCAATCATTTATGGTGCCCCCATCCATTACCATAAACCAACGCAGGGTTGCTACCTTTAAAGTGGAGGGAAACAACTTCAGTTTCTGGGGATCGGTGGTGTAATCATAACCCCGACATAGGACGTCGAATTCAAACAGGAACACATATGGATCTTCTGAAGTGAGTCCATGAAAGGTTGGAATATTTTGTAGAGGGATAGCTTTCATGGGGGCATTGAAAACTGTGTCAACAATAGGATACTGTAATGTAGAGGTCTGGGGTGTTTGTGGATTATTGACCATTTGATCAAAGATATGTCAGTACCCTTCCGGGATTTCTGGAGCTAGAGAGTTATCCTTGGGATGTATAGAAGAGGTGGGAATGATCCTAACAACACTCCCTTGATCTGGGACACTTGGTGTCCTCTGCTCAATTACCACTTGAGGAGATCTTGGTTCCTCTGTTTGCCCTGTTTCTCCTCCTCCTTCATGAATGTTGCAAGAATTCCCTTCTTGTGAGGGAATTGGTCGTGAATTTTTAATGTCTTGAGAACTCTTCTCAGTCCCTTCATTTTTACTGTGGATGTCAGCGTAGGCTACAGATGGTGAGCCTGTGGCCTGAAGGGAGACAGTAGGTTGTCTGGAAGCAACGGTTTGGGGACCTACTGATGGCTAAGATTCATCTTTTCTTAAGATTTCGTCGATAAAAGTTGATCGTCCAAGGGTCATCGGTCCCTTAGATTTTTCAGGTTTGGGATGTGGAATTGTATTGTTTTCTGGTATTTTCTTATTAGTCATTCATGCAAAAAATTCAAATGTTTATTTCTACCTTAAATTCCTAGCAATTCTGTTGGAAAGCGGGTGGGGGAGCAGGCATTTTACTTGCCCCGTACGCAGGTTCTTACCTTCCATTTTTAATACCAAGTTCTCTCTCAACAGAAAAACATCAAACACCTACTTCACTTTTATGTGATTTTGTTAAAAAGCGGGCGGAGGAGCAATCACTTTACTTGATTGTTATGTAGGTTCTTACCTTTCTTTTTCAATGCCCAATTCTTTCCCAACAACAATTATCATATATACATCACTCTTTGTAAAATGATGACACTCTCCCCAGCAATGGCACCAAATTGTTGGCTGATAAAAGGAGTCTTTTAAAACTCCTAATTACCCAACATTAATCATCAACTTGGGTGATTCCTTTTATTCCAAGAGTGTACACAATATGTGCATGCTATGAATCCATAGAGTAATGTTTCTTAAAATGAAGTATAAACCTTTGATACAAGAGTAAACGGATGCATTTATAAAACTCAACATGCAATTATTAAAGGAAATATGACATCTAAGCTTCAAGACTTAATCCTCTACTGAAATTTTAATCAAATCTCACACAAGCAATTGAATTAACAATAGCATCAGCCGAGAGCATAGTAGCAATAACCAATCTCTTCTTAGCTAATTCAATCTAGATCATACTCAATCTCTACGAAGCAATCCAAATGGAAATGATATCAATCTGAGAGTTCAATAGCAATAACCAAACTCTTACAGCTGATTAAATCGATACGATTCACTATCTAAATAATTTAATCTGCAATAAGCGTAAATCGAATCAAGTGACAATGCTATAAAATATATAAAGAAAATATACTACTTCAATACAGGAAAGCGGTAAATAGCGAATAGGATAAACTCACAAAAAAATGAGAAAATTATCAAACCAATCAAACTTGCGAGAATCATAAATATATAACACAAGGAAGCAATTTAATCCACCAGAGGCCGGGCCCCGAGCCACCAACGAACACTACTGAGCTACTTCAGAGAATATGAATGAATGCAACTTCAATTATATATTAATAATTGAACTTAAGTAGCATTATGACACGGTCAGGTTCTCCAACAGCATGAATCTGTAAATTAAAATTACAATTTGAAATAACAAAGATTGATCCCCTTTCCTCCTACAATTGTTTTCTTTTATAGTCAGAAAGAGGTAAAAGATAAATGTGATCCCTTAGGATCAGGAGATCTTGAGGGATTTGCAACTGAATGCTATCTTCAGACACCCTTCCTATTTCGCATTGATCCTCCTGATTCGTCCTCCAACCTGTCTGCAACCGACGCACTCCATTCTCCCTTTTTTGGGTTGTGTTGTTCCGCCGCTAAGGAACAACAACTGTTCCTTTCGTCGTTTTTCTACATAAAGAGGAGTAAAATTTAGTTATGATAGCTAAATCTTAACTGTAAGTAGTTCATCTGTTTCTTATCATAATCCATCGGTATGTTAGCATATTAAGATATGAAAGAGATGAGAAAAGAGGAAGAAGGTGATGGAATTAAGAGTAAATACATACCCATTTCGTAACTCAACACCATGTACCGATGATAGCGATAGAGGACCTACCTGAGGATATGCAGCACTGCGTGGTAGGAGTACCATGGGACTGGGTCCGCATACTTCGGTGTGTGGCCAATGCAGTAGTTAACTTCTTAGCCGGTCATCCTGAGCCAGGTCGATAGACTTACTGGACATGATTATGGGCATTTAGTCCCGATTTTGTATATTATTTTTTGGACACTTTATGTATACACAGGCAGTTTTATGATATATATATATATATATATATATATATATATAGTTCGAAATTTTGATGTTTGTTTTTAATTTGATGAATGATTGATATTCCAATCTAATGCTTGATTAGCGCTAGAATCCGCTAATGAATTTTTATATTGTGGAATGTGCACATATGTAATATAAACAAATGATCATTGCAACACCCTCAGTCTAAAAAATTGGCGATATAAATAAGGATATCGAACCCGATAAATGTTATTTAATTGTGACACTACCAGCTGTGAGTCAAGTTACACTACCAACAAATCAATTCCATAAGAAATAGCTTCAAATGGTAAATTAATAACAGCAATATACTCGGCAATGTTATTTGAAGCAGGACCAATACATACTCCCCTTGACACCATCAACTGAATAGATGGATAATAAATCACGCAAGCTGCGGAAGCGAGATTCTGAGTGTGCCAACTAGCACCGTCGGCGAATCCAAAATATACCAAGTCATCCATCAACACCTACCAAAGCAGATCAAAAAAAATGTTGATATCACAAAATGCCCGACAAATATGTACAAAAATACAAAATATACAAAGAAGCAATTTCTCGGTCGTAACCTAAGCAAAATACTCTTTACGGTAGAGCCCATCTGTGGGCTTCGCCAGCTTGTTCCTAGATATGTTTATAGGTACAATTATTGAACTAATTGACATATGACCTTCAACAGATAAATGTGTTGGAGCCAAAGGCTTTGACACTGTACAAACATCACTACTAAGCAGATTAGAGAACCTGGATTCGACTTCCTACAAAGGAGGAAGAAAATATGAATGACAATGTAAATCTTCCCAGGGTCGATCTACATCCATCATTACTTCTAAAATTACTTCCTCCGATGGTAAAACTGTATCTAAGCAATCCAGAGAAGAAGTGGAGTCAAGGGTCCAAGCTGGAGCCACATCACCATCTAACTCCTCCTTTGAAAAAGGAGTGTGATGGTTGTCTATAGAGTCAACGATAGATTGATAGCTAAGCTCTTCTGCGGACATAGGAAATACTATTCCACCAACCTGCCCTCCATCTAATGTGGTCGTAGATGAAGGTAAGGTCCAAGGGTCTGAAGGCCCCTTGGAGGATGAAATTGTATTGATTCTAGCTGTAGGAGGGGGAAGATCAAATACACCCATCAAGGAAGAGTACATCCGAACTCCTAAATTCTCTATAGGTTGATGAGGATTATCCACCAATGGAATGGTAGAATCCAAAGTTGCACGTGAATCACCTGGAGATTAATCTAATTTATCAATTTTAACAATTCTCCCCTCATGAGGAAAACAAAGGATGCAGAATATAGATGAAAATATGGCATCCATCTCATAAATCCAATTCCTTCCCAAGAGGAGGTTGTAAGCCAGGTTGGCATCAACAATTTCTACCTCAATATTAACGACCTTTCCTCCAACACATATAGGAAAAGCCAGGATAATTACGTGTGGCCTATGAGAATGACTATCAAATGTTGTTAAGAGAGTTAATGAAGGAATAGATGAAGGTGATTTGATGGCCTTCCAACATGACATAGACATTACACATGTGGAAGCTCCCTCATCTATAACTATCCAAAAAATATTGGTTTTTCGATAATTAGACTTTATCTGGAAAGCCATATGGTGAGGAATTCCCTTTTTGACATTCAGCATATCAAAAGTGAGTACTAAATAATTTTTTGGATCTACTGCCCCAATTGCCGAAAGCAAATCACTTCTCTGAGCGGGACACAACTGGAGTACCTCCAATGTAGACATAGCACAAGGACTTTGAGCTAGATCTTCTATAATTGAGTAGTTCTGGGCTGCCCTAGCATTAGGTTTAATAGTCGAGCGCTTAGTGGAACTTTTCGGTATCCGAGGTATAGACTCAATAGAGGGTCGCTCAATATGAATCGAGTCTGTGTTTTTGGGAACAAATTTTGCCTTAGATGTTTTCGTTTCACCATAATCACGTGCTCGAGTGGCAACGTCGAAATGAGAGTTCATCATATAAACATTTTGTCAGGATATTCCGACACATAGGAAATAGTTAAGTACAACTTGGTCTAGTATAGAGTTAGGTAAAGTGTGTTTCTTTACCATTGTACATTTTGTAACTTACAATCTGACGGTCACGATATGTAGTGATCCGACGGTTCATTCTCTCCTCGGTATTACCAACACTTGATCCGTGGCTTGACACCCTATTGGTCCATGAATTCTATTTAAAGCGCATGGAGGGTCACTTGTAGGGTAATCCATGCATGAGAGAAGCTTATGTAAATTTTCATTCTTTGATTAATAAATTGCCTGAAGTGGTCGCGTTGGCTCAGGCTGTGGACTGTTTCCCTCTTTGAGGGTTTTAACCACGTCAAAAATACTAGTGTATTGATCTGTGATCTGGTTGTGAGTGGCGTCCTTTTGGTGTTCTTTCTGAGGAACTTACCCTTTAAATTCCTACATGGTATCGGAGCTATTTGAGGGCCGCGTCCGTTGGTGATCCAAATCTGAAGCCGGTAGAACTGCATCCGACTACCATTTCCTAGATCTGTTGTTTCTGACTGCTTTCAGGCTGAGAGTACTGCTTTGTTGTGTTCGGAGCATCTGTTCCAGTGAGGAACCCCTTTCGTTTCACGAGAAAAGGTTTCCGGTAGCCCTAGCTGCGTCATTTTTAAGATTTGGAGGTATACAATGTTTATTTGCAGTTTATTGTTATTTTCTCTCTGTTTATTTCGGTTTCGGTTTATTTAGCCTTTTTATTACCGGATCTATACCTTCCATTTCTGCGTATTCTCTTTGCCCTACGACTCTGTGCGATCTGGGCAAATCAGAAACAGAAAGGAAGGATTTTTCTCATGCGTATGCTCTTTTCCCTACGCCTTAGGGTGATCTCGGAAAATCAGAAACATTGAGGAAAATATTTAGTTTCCGGCCAAAGCTAACTTTGAGCCGCAAGGTTCATTTTTGAAAATATTTAGTTTTTCGGCTAAAGCTAACTTCGAGCCATAAGGTTCGTTTTCTTTGCATGTCCGTGTTGGGTTTTGTGTTTTTTGTTTTGTAGGGAAAAAGAGCTTTCTCAAAACAAGCACGCAACCCAAACCCCCCCCCCCCTCTCTCTCTCTCTCTCTCTCTCTCAATTTTTTTGTATAGATCAATTGGTTCAAAGCTATTTTAAGAGAGTAGAGGTCTTGGGTTCAAGTCTCCATTTTGTGGGGGCGGACTTTTTCATTTCCGCACATTCCTGCACTTCGTCGGCAACTTCAACAACTTTTTTTCAAAAAGCCATAACTTCTTCATCCGGAAGCCTTTTTCAGAGCCGTTTTTTTTAAACCAGCCTAATTTTTTGAGATCTATCCATCGCAATGCTTACTTTCAGCATCTTCAGCTTCAGTTTTTATTGAAATGGAAAGTCAATACCAAGTTACCCTTGACAGCACCAACTACTTCCAATGGTTGTCCTACATTGAGGATTTACTTAGAAGTAAAGGTCTCTACAGAATAGCCACAGGCCAAGAGAAGAAACCGAAGGATGAAGATAAGGTTGCTAAATGGGAAAATATACAATATCAAGAATGTGGTTTGATAGGGATGTCTATCTCTCCTGATCTTAGATTCCATATTGCAGAACTTGATACTCCTAATGAAGCATTGGAACAAATCACTAAAGCTTTTGGGATTAAAAATGAAATTAGAGCCCATCAACTTGAAAATGAGTTGCTTACATTAGACCCTAATAATTTTTCTTGCATTGAAGATTTCTTGTCCAAGTTCAAGACCCTTAGATATCTCTTGGAAAGTGTTAAGGTTAAGAAAGAAGATAGTAACCTTATTTATTCCATCCTTACTAAGTTGGGACCAGCCCACTCTGTATTTGTTTCCACCTTCCATTCTACAAGAGAAGCCTTCATTTCTCAAGGAAAAGACTACAAGCCCCCTTCCTTTGACTCTTTTTGTGATTCTTTAATAAGAGAACAAGAAAAACTCTTACACCTTGGTCTTCTTAATCTTGGAAACTCTTCCAAGAAAGCGTTAGCCGCCCAGCAGCAACCAAATTCAAAAAATCCTAAGAAGTCATATCCTAAAAAGAATGGTCCAAAACCAAACAAGGGTCCTAAGCAATTTCAGCCCCAAAATGAAAAATCATTTCAACAAAATGATAAGACAAATAAAAACAAAGGGAAGAAGACTGATATACATTGCAATTTTTGTAATCGAGATGGCCACTTAGAATCAAAATGCTTTAAAAAGATGGAAGCCTTGGAAGCAGCAATGAAGAAGCATAACATCCATTTGGGGCAATCTTCAACTTCAACTTCATCTTCAGGAATGGCACTTTCTGCATGTGGTTGTCAAGCATCTCAGTCTGGCTATGCATTAAATGTATCTTCTTCTTCTCATTCTCATGAGTGGCTCATTGATTCTGGAGCTTCTTATCACATGGCCAAAAACAAAGCCATGTTTTCTTCTTTAAATGATTGTAACACCAAAAATATATATGTTGGTGATGATAGATATCTTAATGTTGTAGGGATTGGAACTATTCATCTAGACAATGGTCAGTTTAATGATGTATTATGTGTTCCAACCTTATCCTGCAACCTTCTATCTGTATATCAGATAACTCATTCAGGTGAAGGTAAAATCGTTCAATTTTCACCTCATGATGTTGTAATCAAGGACTTAAAATATCCTAAACAGATTTTGGCTACTAGCATTACTGATGATTCTACAAGGTTGTATAAGTTTCACAACTTTGGGTCATCAAATCTTCCCTCAGTATTTGTTGCTCATAACGATGAAGTGAGCAAACTTTGGCATGAGCGATTTTGGTCACTTAAACTATCGCTCCCTTCAGCATCTATGTAAAGAAAATATGGTGACAAGTCTTCCTATGGTATCTTGCAGAGATGGTGTTTGTTCCGGATGTGTACTCGGAAAACATCATCAGGACAGTTTTGAAAAACGTGCCTCTTGGCACGCCTCAGCCCCTTTACAGCTTGTGCATAGTGATTTATGTGGTCCACTTCCAGTTGCTTCATTCTCTGGCTGCAAGTATTTCTTAACTTTCATTGATGATTTCTCTAGACGCACTTGGGTATACTTCTTAAAACCCAAGAGCGAAGTATTTAACACATTTTTGGCCTTCAAGGCCTTTGTTGAAAAACAATCTGGACATCAAATTCTTAAGCTAAGATCTGATAATGGTGGAGAATATGTTAAAAACACATTCATCAACTATTGCACTGAGAATGGAATTCAAATGCAACATATTGTTCCATATACTCCACAACAAAATGGTGTAGCTGAAAGGAAGAATCGCACCTTAAAGGAAATGGCTAATTGTATGCTACAATCTAAAGGACTTGGTCTTAGTTTTTGGGCAGAAGCAATTAACTATGAAAATTACATAATAAATCACACTCCTACTAAGGCTTTAAAGAATATCACTCCAGAAGAAGCATGGAGCTCAATCAAACCAGATGTAAGTCACTTTCGTGTTTTTGGAAGTGAAGCGTGGGCCCATATTCCTGATGAAAAGAATAAAGCTTTAGAACCTAAGAGTGAAAAATGTACTTTTTTTCGATATTCTAAAGATGTCAAAGGCTATAGACTTATTCCATTTAAGTCCAAAAAAGTTATCATTAGAAGAGACGTAAAATTTGATGAAAATATATCGGCCTGCGAGCCTAGTCCGGCGGATGTGCCACCTCTCCCTATCTCTTCTACCTTTGAAAACATTTTTTCTTCAAATGATGAAAGTGAGGATGACAATTCTCCCCCACCATCTCAGGATCCTCCTTCAGCTCCTGAGATTCCAAAATGGGTTCGTGCTACTCGAGATGCAGCAGGTGATCTTGCCGGTGATCCTACAGATCAGCGACGCACACGTTCTCAGTTCGAGAGAGCCTCTTCTTTACTGGCTCAAGCTCCAGTAAATTATGATCCTGACACCTTTGCAGAAGCTTCAGGCCATCCAGATTGGGAAGCAGCTATGAATGAAGAATATCATTCATTATTGGCAAATGATACATGGGATCTTGTTCCTTTACCAAAGGGACGAAAACTTGTTAGATGCAAATGAGTTTACAGAACCAAGTATGGACCAGATGGAAAAATTGATAAACATAAAGCTCGTCTTGTTTCTAAGGGCTTTTCATAGGTTGAAGGCATTGACTACACTGAAACCTTCTCCCCTGTTGCCAAAATGAACTCTATCCGCCTTGTTCTTTCCCTTGCTGCCTCTTTCAAATGGGAATTCCATCAGATGGATGTTAAATCTGCCTTCTTGCATGGGGACTTGCATGAAGAAATCTATATGGAACAACCCATTGGCTTCATACAAATAGACTCCAGCCTTGTTTTTCGACTTAAGAAATCCCTTTATGGTCTCAAGCAAGCTCCTCGGGCTTGGTATGCCAAAATGGATAGCTTTCTTTTAGAATCTGGCTTTTCTAGGTGTCATTCTGACAATACTGTCTACACCAAGAAAGTGGGCAACTCTCTTATCATCCTTGTTCTTTATGTTGATGATCTTATCCTTACTGGTAGTGATCCCAACCTTATAAACCATGTGAAGTCTAGCCTCAAAAGGAAATTTGAAATGACAGACTTAGGACACTTACACTATTTTCTCGGTCTTCAAGTCTTGAAATCCAAGGAGGGTATTTCCCTTTCCCAGTCCAAGTATGCTTGTGATATTCTACGTCATTTTCACATGGAAGACTGTAAGCCAGCCCCTTCTCCCTTTCAGTCTGGAGTCAAACTCTCAGTCACTTGTACTTCTCCTGAAGTTGATGCTACCTTATACCGTCAACTTGTAGGAAAACGTTTGTATCTAACCCATACTCGTCTTGAACTTTCCTTTGTTGTTGGCCTTGTTGCTCGGTTCATGCAAAACCCCCGTGAAAGTCATTGGAAAGCAGCTAAAAGAATACTTCGTTATGTTCGAGGTACAATTCAGTTTGGGATTCATTACAGTGCCAAAGCATCTCCTCTATTGGTTGGTTTCACTGGTTCTGATTGGGCTGGTGACCCTGATGATCGGAAGTTTACTGCCGGTTATGTGTTCACTCTTGGTTCAAGACCTATTACATGGGCTTGCAAGAAATAGGGTGCCATTTCTCTTTCATCAGCAGAAGCAGAGTATCATGGTGCCGTAGAAGCTAGTAAGGAAGCCTTGTGGCTTCGTCAGATCCTATCAGAATTTGGCTTTCAGCAGCAGCATTCGACTACACTTTGGTGTGATAATCAAAGTTCCATTCAGCTATGCAAAGATCCAGTTCAACATCAGCACAGCAAACACATTGAACTGCACATGCACTTCATCAGAAAGCTCATTCACGACCATGTTCTTGGAGTGCAATATTGTTCAACAGATGATCAAGTTGCAGACATCTTCACAAAGGCTCTCACAGAGGCGAAGTTCACTAAACTTCGATTTATGGTTGGAGTTCAGGAAGTTGTCACTAAGGGGGGATAGGCTCTAGTGCCTCCTTCCTTCTCCTATTGTGTCATATTTGTAAATCCTTCAATCCTATCCCAAGTTGTTCTTAAGGGCGGATGTTAGGATATTCCGACACATAGGAAATAGTTAAGTACAACTTGGTCTAGTATAGAGTTAGGTATAGAGTTAGGTAAAGTGTGTTTCTTTACCGTTGTACATTTTGTAACTTACAATCCGAAGGTCACGATATGTAGTGATCCGACGGTTCATTCTCTCCTCGGTATTACCGACACTTGATCCGTGGCTTGACACCCGATTGGTCCATGAATTCTATTTAAAGTGCATGGAGGGTCATTTGTAGGGTAATCCGTGCATGAGAGAAGCTTGTGTAAATTTTCATTCTTTGATTAATAAATTGCCTGAAGTGGCCGCGTTGGCTCAGGCCGTGGACTGTTTCCCTCTTTGGGGGTTTTAACCACGTCAAAAATACTGGTGTATTGATCTGTGATCTGGTTGTGAGCGGTGTCCTTTTGGTGTTCTTTCTGAGGAACTTACCCTATAAATTCCTACACATTTGAGGAATTTCCCCCTTCCTAGTTTCCCCCTGCGGAGGTACCAGCATTCGAGTTCGCGCCAACAAGTAATTGTTGCCCTTGAGGAAAAGGGTTGGTCGGGACAACTTGGGAGCTAGAGGACCCTTGCTACACTAACACGCGCTGAGCATCATGAATCTTGGGGTAAAGGTGAGTCAAATGATCTCCATCGCATAACTTGCACGCAAATTTAACATTTTTCTTAGACTCATTTCTACCCTCACTAGCACCATTGTCGGGCTTGTTCGCATTATCCTTCAATTCCTTGTTCTTCTTCTTACCTCGTCCCTTTTTCTTCCCATCGGATTGTTGATTTCCTTTGGGGTTAGAAGCTTGGACGACGTTAATGGAGGTAGGTTGGGAGGGCGAAGGTGTAGATGGTGCTGCCTGATTAGAAGAAGTAGTTTGTAGAGACAACTGCTGCAATTGGTTCAAAAGGTTCACCGTATTTACGTCAATTGATCCAACTATACCATCGGCGTGAGGGCTTGGCTTCGGTTTGGCTAAATCAACCTTGGATCTAGGAGCGTCAGGTAGGATTTTCTGAAGAGTCCCAGACTGAGAATATATCAGTTCTAATTGCTGGGCTCGAAAAATAGCCTGCTCTTCTGAATAAACACCAGAAAGAGAAACATCCTTGGAGATCTCAGGTTGTAAAGATTTTAGAAACCATTCGAGATAAAACTCTAGTGTAATTTCGGCTTTGATAAGCTTCTTTCTCCGTCTCCATTCCTCAATATGACCCGAAATGTGCGTTGCCGTGTCTTGATGAAAATTGGCCAGAAGCTCAGTTCCGACTTCATAGCAGACAGACAACTGAAAATGGTTTAAGAAAATATTAGCCAAATCAACAAAAGGAGTAAAGGTGACCACTAGCAACTCTATATACCATTTGGCCACATTCCAGATTAGGGTGCGCTAAAATAACCTCAACCTGATTGAATCATCTATCAGGGAGTTGGATGAGCACCATAAGTGGAATGTGGTCACATGGTCTCCCAGGTCTTCACCATTATTCCCATTGAATTTTGGAATATCTGAAGGAATTTTAGTTGGGACCAGAGGCCAAGTCAGATTTTACCTAATTGGATCATTTGTCAATTTAGTCAAGTCTACAAAATTAAGCATGGCCAGAAAAGGAAGTCGTGGAGGGCCTTGGGGATTCCATCTGGACTAGGCGGGGTTCCCATAGGTCTGAAAAGAATGACCTAGATTTTTAAAGGCACCAGGTTTCCCAAAGTAACTTGTAGAACCTAATGAACCAAAGGGTGATCCTTGTGGTCCAACAAAACTTGGAGTTTGACCAACTCCTGCCGAAAATCCTCCGTAACCGGTAAAGTTACCCACTAACGAAGTATTGAAAGGAGCTGACAGCCCCTGATAAGGGTTCCAAGCATTAGAAAAGAGTGAAAAAATTTGAAATGAATTATCTGAGGAATACAACACATTACCTTGTTGGATGAAAAATTGATTCCCAGCCCCTATCCCACTAACTGCAGGGTTTCTCCAACTCTGAAAGGGGTTACTACCTTGACTTGTAGAAGGAAAAGGCATAGACCCTATTGTCGGATTAGAATGTAGTATATGACCACTTCCAAATGGGAAACCTTGAAAAGAAGCTGATCCACTCATCATGGATGTGGAGGCGGTTGATGTTATATTCAACGGAACTGAAGGAATACCTTGAGAGGGCATTCCAAAAGGGAAAAATCCAAAACTAGATCCATTGGCTTGAGAACTTCTACTCGTCGACAGAATGGAAGTAGACCCAAATAAGGAAGTGGTAGGAGTGTTAAAAGGGATGGAAATAGTTCCTCCCCCTTGCAAAGATATGGGAGTCTGCATGCTCGCAACACTCGTGGTGGATGCCATGCTTCCAGCAGTGGTCATCGAAGGGATAGATGTATGTGGAACTGGGCTTGAAGGCAACGTATAACAAAACGTCTGGATGATTAGGAGGGAGAGGAGAATTCAGAGCTGCAACCGACTCTAAAAGCTCTTCTACTTCAATACTATCTTCCGACTGGAAGAGTACTCGAGAAAGAACTGGCATGTTCCTCTCTAACTCTGTAGTAGTACCAGGTCTATATTGTGAAAAAATGCTGCCAAGCGGAGGATCAATCTCTTATGCGCCTACTGCCACTGGTTGAAAACCACTGGCAGAATCGCTCATACGCCCTCTAGGAGAAGGCTCTGGACTCTTAGGTGAAAGCCCACAAAGTCTTCGGGACCGTCGAGATGGTCGGTCAGCCACTTTGAATTATTTTTATAAAATCTACTTAAAGACTCAAGAAAATTAAAAGTTAGGCTGACTAGGAGCACAGAACACTCACTGAAATGTCCCTAAAAGATGTCAGCAATCAAACAACTTCCAACTATTTCTGCTCCAGGTGATTAGGACTGGACACCAAAATACAAGAAAGTTAATAATAAGGGCCTTCTGAAAATAGACTGCGGTAATTACGCCCCAAGCCTACTAGTGAAGGTATCAGAGGTAGTTACACTGACCTCCAGACAATAGCCTTTGTGGGTGTAAGCCCCCAAGCTTTGCAAGTGTGCCCTCTAGAAGTATTGTTGAACGTGATGCAACGTCAACATTAGGTGCCACTGGATTCCCCTCTGTAGCCACTTATGTGGATCCCTAGGATAGGCAACTATGGACACCAATGCGTATCAGAAGCCGTGCGGAATAGTCACTAGGCAGGATCCAACAAGTAAGAAAGGGGGTATCTCTCGTCCTTATCTTCACGAACCCTCGTGCTTAACTCACAGTCACGGAGCTTTCCCGCTCTCCCTAATGCTATTGGATTTCACTCTTTAATCAGACTTCTATATTTTACAATTAAGAGTGGCCTTGGAGAGTTTACACTCCTCTCGCCTAATCCAAGGCCCTAAATAAACCTAAAACTTGTTGGTGTATTCTGATGAATAAGTACCTAGGGCTTTGGGTTGAAACCCCAATAGAGCAAGAGCAAACTACAGTAAGAAACACTCATACAACTCAGGAAACATGCTTATATAAACAAACTATGCGATAGTGATCATACCCAGACGTCCTTCATTTGGGTAGTTCCAACAGGGTTCAGACCCTTTGCAACTCCTGATGATCTTCAAATCTGCAAATCAACCAATTCAAACATACATAGAAACATATAGATAAAGCATTTTAATGAAATCAACTTTATATCATATAAGCAAAATCATTAGTTATACATCAAAATAACATTCATACATGAATTACAACAATATTTGATGCATTAAAAAAGTTAATATCAGGAACAAGACAACGTTTCTTTTTATTGTAGAAAGCTATAACTAACACGGAAAGAATTCACCCAAGTCTTCTTCTTCCTGCTCCAAGTAGAACCGTCCTCCAGATCTGTCCAATCCTAGTCTTCAACAACCTCCTTCCATAACCAACACCATGATATCTCAAGAAAGTGGGAGAATATCAACACTCAAGGAAACAAGGGTTTCCTGAAACTTGGGGAAGTGCTTGAAGCATAGGGATACTTCAGACTCAGTCAGGGATAATCTCAATATAGTAATTCTATCTCTTCTCCTCCTTAAGGCCTTCGCATAGAAGTTTATTTATACTTGTCCAAATTAGTCTTTTAGTTGGAAAATAGTTGGGCCACAGGCATTAGGAGGTAATCAATAGGTAAAACCCATGAACTCTGCCCATAGTTAAGAATTTTTTTTTTTTTTTTAAGTGTTTTAACACATATACGCGGGTTGGGTATTGACTAACCCACGTGTACATGCTTTTATCTCAGGGAAAAGTAGCATACAGGGAATAAAGCATTGTTTTCAAAATATTTGGACCAAGTCTAGAAGGAGGGGTTGCCCTAGGCCATAAACCAAGCATCACAAATACCAAGGGTGGTATTTGGAGCTATAACAGGTAGTTTGTTATATCTCACTGCAACTAGACCTAATATCATGTTTGCAGCTAGTTTTACCTTCAGGTTTGTGCAATCACCCAAGATTTCTCATTGGAAGGTTTTAAAAAGGATCTTAAGATATATTGCAGGGACCCTAGAATACGGTTTTCTCTACACACATTCTGAAGATAAGTCACTTTCAAGTTATACAGATAGTGATTATGCAAGCAATTTAGATTATCTGAAAATCACCTCCAGGTATGATTTTCATCCTCGAACCAATGTGATTTCATGGGCATCCAAGAAACAACCAATTATTTCAATATCTTCAACAGAGGTAGAGTATGCAGCTACCACTTTAGCAGCTTGCCAAGAAAAGTGGCTCAAAAGCCTATTGGAATATCTTTCAAATGTTAGAAGGAGCCAAATCCAATTTACTGTGATAACAATTTTGTAATTTCTTTATTAAAAACCCATGACTTTCACAAAAAATCAAGCACTTTGACACAAGTTTCCATTTCACCCGTGAGCTTGTCAATGATGGAGAAATATCACTTTCATTTTACGGTTCTAGAGATCAACTTAGATATGTTTTCACAAAGCATTTGGGAAAAAATGTATTTGAATTTCATTGAGAGAGATTAGGCATTGTAGCTGCCACTACTTATAAAAATTGAGATTAGGAGGGGGCATTGAGATATTAATCTCACTATCTTCTAGGTGTCATGATCTTTATTTCATTATCTACTAGGTGCCATAGTCAGTTTTGATTCTCTTGAGTTTAGTTGAGTTTAGTCAATTTTAGTTTGAACTTCTCGAGTCATTTGTTTTTGCTTGTTTCCTTGTCTCCTATGTAGTTTTATTTATTTATATTTGAATGATGAGAAGAGTGGTTATCTCCACTCTAGTTTTCAATTTCCTTCTCTGTGTGTTTCCACCTCTTCATTTTCTTGTCAAACCACAAATGTTGTGATCATGCAACCAATTTCCACAGTTATTGACGATTAAATATTCAAACAACCATTTACGCTAGCAATTTCCATGCTTATTGCATATCAGTAATTTCAACTTAACCCGGGATCTGTCAAGCGCTAAGAGGGATCAAATATCTTGAGATACAAACCTCTTTTAAATTGAAAATACATTTTATCCCTCTTGGCACTTGATATATCTACGATTAATATGGATCTACGTTGGTTTTTATATACACACGTACCACATCTAGGTTGGATTCACCTGTCCATCTCTCTCTTCTCCCCTGATCTACGCTCTCCCTCGCCCTCACCTCTTTCACAATTTCTCTCTCTTTTCTTTCCTCCACCAAATCCCTCTGTCTCTCCCCCATCTCTCTCTCTACAATCCAACTATGTAACTATCTTCCCCTATCTCTCCCCACTACATCTCTACTTCTTCCTCTCTCTCTACCCTTTCTCTCCCTCTCTCTTTCCACAAGTCTTTGTCTTCCCTTCTCTCCCCTCTCCCTCTCTCTCCATCTCTCCCTTCTCACTCCCTCTCTCCCTTCTCACTCCCTCTCTTTACCTCTATCTCTGTATGCCTTTGGTCTTCCCATCCTCTCTCTTCCCCTCCAAATCTATATCTCTTTCCCTCACTATCTCCCTCCCTCTCTCCTTCTCTCTCTTGTCCCCCCACGCTACTCTCTATGTATATATGTAATGTCTAAAATATTTTACATTTTAATTTTTTATTATAAAATAAGTTATGGTTTTTAGGCATGCAATATTGATAAGCCATGGTACTATCCCATGGTGTTTTAACAAAACCTATTTATAAGTTGATATTATCCATGGTAAAGTAGAGGTGGATATCCATGGTTAAATAACTTGTTATATTGTAATTTTATTGTAAGTATAAAGTTTTTATGTGCTTACTAATTAAATTTAAATATGGTTGTAGAATCATTATTAGTCCTTGCCAAACACAACTCTAACAATCAATTTGTATGTTTGATCACTATTAGTTTAGCATTGACAAATGCAAATTATAATGATTAATTTTGAAAAATAAATATTTGTTTTTATTAAAAGGATAATTTTCAAACATTTGATTGGACCACAACTTGAAGGTCTTATTTTAGAATTTCCACAATATAATGTCATGTGGATAACTGCCTTACATGTTTTATGCAATAATTTATGGATATGGTTGCAATATTATGATTTTTAATATTTGTGTAGAGAATTTTTATTGTTAACATTTATAGGAAAACCATCCGAAAATAAAATATCTGTAAATAACTTATACTCAAGTAAACATTTCTACCATCAATTAGTTCCGACCATAATATAAGCAACTATTTGCATAAAAAATAGATAGGAATGAGATGTAAATAATATACTAACATGAGTTACTTCCCACCATTATTTATGTTTTCTTCAGCGCTTATGTAGGAGTCAAATTGTAAATCTGCAGACTTTGTAGAGGCTACTACCCACAAAAATTTATGCAATTTCTTCTCCTTAGTAAAATTGTAAATGTGTAGACTTAGTAGAGGTTACTACCCACCAAAATTTATACAAGTTCTTCTCCTTATGCAAGCAATTTAATTATTCACTTCACATATCAATTTATTAATTACTTCCAAAGAAATACTATATGATGATTTGCCTATCAACCATTATTAATTTAGCGTCGACCAATGTAACTTATGATTATTTATTCAATAACTTATAATTATTTATGCAATTTTTCCAAGAGAATAATTTCTAACTTGAGTTGGAGGGGCCAACTTCCATGCAAATCAAAATTACGATATAACAAATTGAATTTTATTATTTTTATTACTTTTAACATTTTATTATTAATTGAGCAAATATTTAAATTCTTACACTACAGCATCAACATCTCGACCATACTCGGTTATATATTACTTTTAACCTTTTGTTATTTTTAATATAGCCGACATATAAATTTTAAATATTTATGTTAAATGTTAAACATTTATGCCTACAAATCTACTGTTATATTGGGATGTAGAGTGCCTCTCAGCGCAACTAGACTCTTGAATATGGAATAATTTTGTCCATTACAGACAATGGATTCTAATCAATTCCTCTTTTTTATCAATTCTATTGGAATGATATAAGATACAAAAATTACCACCACTTGTTTGGACCAACAATGTCATTCAAGAATGTGTTACCAAATACCTACTAATATACTCCATTTATTTATAATTTTTGGTGGGATTTTGAAAGAAATAATGATTTGTTATGTTATTTCTTGGACAACTAATCTCATTCCCACTCACGAATACATAGCCAATTACCTAGCAATCTACACCATACACCATTTTCCATCGACTCTTATGGGACTATAAAAGAAATAATGATTCCTAACACTTTTTCTGACTAACGATCACATTTCTATTCAAAAATTTGTTGTCAAGTACCTACCGATATAAATTATTAGACTTTGTTGGAACTATAAACAAGATATTGATTTATGCCACCCTTTTGGACCACCATTCTCATTCAATAAAGCATTTCCAGGTACCTAACATTCTACCTCATTTCTTCATAGACATTGATGGAAAGAGATAATGATCCCACTAATATGTAGTAATAAGAAGGAATGCCTTGCTTCAACAATGTAAAAACCACCTTTCCAAACTACCATTACCCTTCCATTATTGAACTTAGATTTCTATATTTTATTTCTAAGATATCATTACCCATTAGTTAATATATTTCCTATCCTTGTAGGCTTGAATCTATATCTTAGGATCCTCAAGGTCCATCCTATCCTCTAGAGAGTTCTGAATAACAGCCTAAGCCCATTGGTTTATCCCCAAGAGTCTCATATCTTATTGAAAAAGAGTAGATCTTTAAACTACTTTATTAGTTGAGCAGCTTGAATATTTTCTTATTCTTGATTCAAAAACTAAAAATACAAATTCTTTTGAAAGTATGTCTACCATTCCTAAAACTTATAAGCCTGGAATTAAGTCTGAAGATCCCCTTTCTTGTTTACAAATTGGAGGAACTTTTAACATTTATATCAATCATATATTTCCTCAAGGTTAATAGATCAATTTTCCTGGAATACAAAAGCTAAGTATTCCACCTCAGTTTCAAAAGAAACCTCCAACTCCCAAACAATAATCTCCAAAAAAGCCTCCATCCCCTAAACAACCTATTGCATCTACTTTACAATAAACAATGGTTGGAACTGGGACAATTATAATTGGTATGTATGGACTACTAAGGCTACCTACTCAATCTCAACAACATGAACTTCCTAACGGATACAGAAAATATATCCTAAGATATAAAGGAGAAATTAGAATCAATGAAAAAGATCATTTGTCATCCTTCTTTGATTTTTCAAACCATTTAAGTATTGAAAATGGAGATGTTTATATTAAATTCTTTGTATAGTCCTTGGAAGGAGATCTAAGAATTTGGTTAAGAGAATTATAAGCAAATTATGTTTACAGTTAGGCATACTCAACAAATATTTTTATCAATCAATGGGGAGTTAAGAAAGATCTTGTTTATTACATTATTGAATTTGAATCCACAAAAAGAAATCATGTTGGATCAGTATTATATTATATTAAGAGATTTAATAAGGTCTTTAATAAAATTCCAGTAGATATTAAATCTTCAGCCACAATTGCTAAAGTTAAATTTTCCAAACCCTTTAATGATGATTTTTTAATTATGCTTAGAGAAATGAAATCAACAACTTTAGTAGATATACTAAAAGATGCTATTGAGATAGAAGATAATAGAGTTGCTTCAGGAAATTTTAGAGAAAAAACCAAAAAAGAAGAGAAGAAAAGTGAGACACAAGAAACAGGTTCTTCAGAAGAAACAAAAGAGGAAGATCAAAATATTGATGAAATCACCAAAAATTTTAAGAATTTATCAAATAGAATGTCTACAATGGAAACTCAAACTAGGGAAGTGTAGGAAAATGTCAACAAGTGACCAGTGCCATATATAAGACCTCTCTAACCTCAAATTCTACAAGGAGACAAGAGGTATATTGATCAATATATTCAACGACCTTTATTGGTTGATGATCAGGAGATTGAGGAGGTAGCATAGATTTCAGATGATGTCACCAGTCTCGCAGTTCCACCTTTTGAAAGTGATATTATTCTTCCAAGTCAAAGTCAACATTTAATTCAAAATGTTAATTCTTCTCAAGTATATAGGTATCAAGCATTCTCTAAGTTTTTAATTGATGAGCTTAGTAAAATATTTTTTGAGGCCAAGACAAAATCAAACTAAACAAGAAAATAAAGTAACTTTTGATGTTCCTTAGGATAAAAGTATAGATCCTTCAAATTCACAAAAAAAAAATTACTCTATATCATAATAACAATCTAAATTGTAGAAAATTACTACTTCTTTCACTCTAGAAAAATAATTAGAAAAAATAAAGATTTAGATTCCTTTATCGAAGTTAACAAGAAGTCCAGGATACAAACAAGTAACTAAGTGGATTCAATATTCAAGTACAGATGTAGAAGGTGGTGTTATTAGCTTGTAACATGGGAAAATACCAGTCTTGTTTGGTCCAAACATTGATGTTCTTAAAGAGGAAATACCACCTTTATTTGTGACTTTGAAGGTTCATGATTTTCTACTTTACAATTACATGCTTAATTTTTGAGCCTCTCACAACTTAATGCCAAAGTCAATAATGGATAAATTGCAATTATAGATAACATGAAATTATCATGATATTTACTCTTTGACTCTAAAAACTTACATTGTTTGGGGTTAATCAAAGATTTAGTAGTATCTCTAGCTCAAATCTATGCAAAAAAAATATTGATCGATATTGCAGTAATAGATATTCCTGATAGGATTGGCATGTTATTTTCAAGAACTTGGTGTGCTAAAATTGGAGGTATTTTGTACATGCATATGTCATATGCCAACATTACATTTTTGGGGGGTGAAACTTGGTTACTGTATAGGGAAGCCATATTTATAAATACTATTTGTAATGCAAGTCTTCCAGTCAATCACCCTATTTATGATGTTGATATGGAATTAGGGTGTTTTATTCTAGTTGTTAATAATGATTATAGTGTGAAAAATAAAGCTAAGTGTTTTGTAAATATCACTGATTCTTTAGAAAATGACATATGGGAACTATATTTTATGGAGTGTCGTCTATATATGGATTGGGCAATGGAATTATGTTTATTTCACCTACACAAGAGATTATTAGTCAATAATTTAAATTGGAATTTAAAGTGACTAATAATGTTGCAGAGTATGAGGAATTAATTCATGGGCTTGAAGTAGCTAAGAAGATGAAAATTCAAATATTATCTATTTATGGAGATTCAAAATCAATAGTCAAACAATTCAGAAATTCAGGCCAATCAAAGCATCCCAGATTGAAGCATTACATAAATAATGTATGAGATTGTATTAGGAATTATTTTCAAGAATTCAACAAATAAGCTATACGAAGAGAAGAAAATCCAATTGTTGATTCTTTAGTAGTTTCAATAAGTACTTTTGTAGTTCCAAATACTTTTCAATTACAATATTAGATTGAAGTTAGACATATACCTCCAATTTGAGATAACAAAAAACACCAATATCCTTTTGAGGATGATAAGGTATGTTTGTAGGAAATAGAAGGCCAAATATGAAGAGCCGAATGGTAGATTATAATTCACATGACTCCCCAAAGAGGCTTGATGTGAAATCAATGAAATGGGAGAAGTTAGTTGAATAGTGAGGAGAGGAATATTCTCCTGATCTAGCTAATACATTGAGGAGTTTGAGGGTAGATATTAGAAGTTGCAAGACAGATAATAATATGTTGATTGGGGCATAGGAAAGACTTGCACATGCTCAAGACAAACAAGTAGAAGCCTTTGATATTTTCAGAAGTAGGGATATCTAGGGATCATTCATGGAGATAGGAAGGAGGAGAAGACTAATAGGGCATATGGTAGTATGTCTTAGAGAAGACAAAGGATGGAAAAATATGATACAATCAGAGGTGGAAAATCCTTGGATACACCTGAGAGGAGGGGTAGTACTTATGGATTCTATTCTAGTTCTTCTTCTAGGAGACATCATCACCATCACCACCAACATCCTTATAGGAGGAGTGGTAAGAAGTATTTTCTAGAAGAGTTCAAGGATGCCAAGCCTACTACGTTTGTTAGAGAGATGAAGAAATCAGAGAATTAAAAATCATGGTTTCTGGGGATGAAGACGTTTTCATATTTCATGATTATTAAGAGAACATGAAAGGAAAGATAGCTACCTTCAGTTTCAAGGGAAAGGAAGATATCTGGTGGGAATATGTAAAGCATGTTATAGGCATTAGAGAAGTGGAGTCAATTTAGGATGAGTTTGAAATATTCTTTAAGAAGAAGTACCTATCTAAAATATACTATGATGAAAGGGCCAAGGAGTTCTATGAGCTGAGGATGGGTTCAATGGGAGATGATGAGAACAAAAGTAGATTCCTAGAGTTGTTGAGGTATGTGACTTATCTCAAGGATGATAAAGAAAAGATTCCAAGGTTCATTAGTGGATTCCCAATAGCATTCAAAGACCATATTGAGTGATGAGCCTTAGTGATTGGAGGAAGCCATAAGGAAACTGAAGTATTGTTATGAGTATTCAAAGCACAAGCTTGATTTCAACCATGACTTGAAATATAATGATAATACTAAAGGAAAATGGCCTAAGAATCAAAGAAGACCTGAGGATGAAGGTGACAAGGAAAATGTGTCACCTTACAAGAAGTTCAATGTCATTGAGAGAGGATATGGGCCTAAGCCTGAGGAGCAGAATAAGGACAATGGAAAAAATCCTTTGAGGTGTCAAAATTGTGGTGGAGAAAATCACAGGAGAGATTCTCCATCACACCAGGGTGGCAACCCTAAGATTTTCTATGCTCACCAGGCATAAATAGTTGGATATGTTGGTCGACATATTCCTTATATTTAAGCAATAGTGGATAATAAAGAGGAAGATCATCGGGCATCCATTATTGAGATAGAAGGTAAAATTTATGATAAATTCATTTCTATTTTGTTTGATCCTAGATCAAATTATAGTTATATCAATCCTAACCTAGTGGATAAGTGTTTCTTGAATAAGGAAGTGCATGTCAAATTTTGGTTTGTGCAGTTGGCTACAAGGACCAAGAGAAGAGTTCAACATTAGGTGAGATCTTGCGCATTTGAGATTAATAGTATGCCTACATTAGCACATATAAATGTCCTTCCTTTGTGTTCATATAGCATGCTTTTGGGCATCGACAAGTTGTTCAATCATATGACTAAAGTGGATTGATATGACAAGGCTATTGAGTTCCTGAATGATGATGGATAAAAGAGATTGTTGCAAGTAAAGAAGAAGCCTACATCAGTGAGAATGGTTACAATTATGTAAGAAAAGAAAATCCACAAGAAAGTGTGTTTATTTTTTTCAATGCATGTTTCCAATGACAAAGGGAAGGATGTTGAGGAAAAGGAAGTCATAAAGAAGTATCCTATTTTGGATTAGTTTCAATATGTGTTTCTTGTAGATATTCCAAAGCTAGCACTTCATAGGGAAGTGTATCTATCTATTGAGTTGGTGCTAGGAGCAACACCAACATTTAAGGCACCTTATAGGATGTGCACTTCGAAGTTGGTGGAATTGAAGTTGCAGTTTAAAGAAATGTTTGATAAGGGATACATAAGGTCAAGTGTGTTGCCTTGAGGTACACCAGTGTTGTTTTTAAGGAAGAAGGATGGTACTCTCAGACTTTGCATTTATCATAGGAAGTTGAATGAGGTGACTATCAAGAACATGTATCCATTTCCGCAGATTGATGATTGGATGAAGAGAGTAGCAATATTTTCAAAGGTTGATCCAAGATTAGGATATCATTAGGTGTGCATCAAAGAAGAATAAATCTACAAGGCTGCATTTCGCATAAGGTGTAACACCCTCTGCCCACATATACCCAAGTAACTAGCCAAACTAGCGTAAAAATGTGATGAGAGGCTACTATCATTAGAATCAAACTCCTATGTGATGTTAAGGAAGTGGAATCAATGGAAACACAACAAACATACCCTCCACAACTGCTACAGGACTCACAAGAACCATCCCAACCACTCAAATAGCTAGCCCGTGGGTCGCACTAAGGTTTTAGACCACTTCACCTTTAGACGCTCCCATGATATGGACCTGATAGTGTCCAGGAGGCTCTAGACGCTCTCATGCCAAGTCATGCCAAGGTGCAAGGATTATTTTTCCCAATGTTGTGCCAATTTCCATGGGATTCGAGCCACTTTTTAAAGCCCAGAGCCCATGCCAATTCCCATAATTTATTGACACCTTCAGAACATAAAGATAACAATGAAACAATGATGAGAATGAAAATACTTGAACAAGCCCTTGACTGGACCCCTACTAGCCATGACAGGAATTTTTTCAAACATATCACAAATATGTAATCTACAGGTGTAAACAACAGTTCTAAGCATAGGGGTCTCATACTCATCTAAGAATCGCTAAGAGACATTGATGCCTCAATACATTAGCTATAGTTTCATCCATTAGGTCATAGATACATTGTTCATTCATTTACAAGTAAAAACATGATGAGAGACATACACAGCCACTATCATAAAACACATACATAACCAGCATAATAGCAAGAGAAATACCAAGGAAATCAGAAAGATATGATCCACATATAAACTAATATAATACTCATAGAAATACAAGGAGAAATGACCTCAAATTGATGATGCAAAATCCAAACCTGGGATGGGACTACCATGTTCCACCCAACCATAGAATGGTTGAGACAAATATCTCTTCAAACATTCACCTGCATGCCATATTCCAAGCATGACTGTGGGACTCAAACCAAAATAACCAACTAGGGCATCCTGAGGTTAAACCACCTCACCCTCATTAATAAAAAATGCTTTACCATAATCCATCCTGAATCACTAGGCCAACACAATGAACATGTAATAACAGTCTTTACCATTATATCCACTAAATCACTAGGCCAAAATAAGCATGGATGCCACCAGTTTCTCTACCTACATCATGAGGAACTTTCCTATCTCCTAGTATCTTAGGCTTTACCACAATCCACACCCGATCACTAGGCCCTAAACCGAGACCCACTCTCCAGGCTTTATTGCATATCCCATCCTAGGATTACTAGGCCCAATGGAGATAAATCCACCTCTTGGATTTACTGTATATCCCACCATTCAACGACAAGGATTCCTAGACTCACCGAGGCACATAATCCTAGATTTACTGCAAACCCATAGCCCGACTGAGCGGTTACTAGATCAGTGAATTTAATTTTATCCATAGTCTAGCTCAGGTGCCACTAGGCCATGTGTTCTATCATTCAGAAATCCACCTCACTCAGCTTTGAATCCATCTGGAAATCTATCTCAACCAAAACATGATAACCCCATCACACCATGGCTATCTGGAAATGGAAAGGCTAGGCCAAAAACACTGTCACACCTCAAAAAACCCATGCCATGACAAAAAGGAACCACGTGCAATACCATGCATGCTAAATCTAGCAAGGAATTGGCACATGAAAATCAATATCTGCAAAGAATCCTAATTTAGCTGCTTGATCATTTTCTTCCATTCTTGATCCTTCTTTCTTCTTTCCTTCTTTTGCCTCTATTTAACGAATGCCAATTGGTTGAAGAAAACTCTAAGTTCCTAAGAGTGAGAGAGAGAATAATGAGAGAGATCAAAAAATGAACTGACAAAAGGTTACAAATTGATCCTCATGAGCCTTGTTATCAATGAGGCCTCTATTTTCTTCATTTTTCATTATTTTCCTTCAATTTCTTCCTCACATTCAACCTATGACCTTTCACCTTCATTTTCTACTAATTTCCATTATTTTCATAAATAAATTTTCCAAAAATGACAATTTGCCTTTCCAAAGCTTTTTCCATTGCCTTTGCCAATTTATTTTAACCATAATAATCGAAATGAACACCCACTAGGATGTCTTTCCCACTATTCAACTTAGAATATGTGTCCCATCAACCATGGTCTTATATATTTTTAGATTATATTTTAAACAATGTTGTTATAGAACCCTCCCCCTTTTGGGAACACTGTCCTAGGTGTTCAATGAAACCTATAACCAACAAGACTACTAAAAACAAAACAGACTGCCCATGGAGCTTTATAACACATCTCGTTGCAATATTTACAATTACCAGTTTCTAAAACACGACAAACGTATTGTTTACTGGAGATTTATAACATAGCTCATTATGGTATTTACAATAACAATCACATATTAAATATACATGTTTTCTTCACCCAACAAATAATTATACTATCTATGGAGCCTTATAAATTGAGTCTAATATAGTATTTACAATGATATACACATATACACATTTTCTCAGCCAGAAAATAAAAGGATACGGTGTCTGCATCTGCAACAAGGAAATCCAGAGGCTCACACCTCCACCCTTAAAGTTATAATAGGATTCACCTCCTTCCAGGTAATTCCAGAATCCACTGTCAAAGCAAAAGCTACATCCAATGTTCAGTGCTACAACCCTGTGCCACTTGTCCTCTTAGTGAAACGTTACTAGCTCATTGTTCTAGGACGCACTCCCAATGTGAATTTGATTCAATCTGGAAATGATAATGACCAAAACAAATATATCCCTAACCTTCCCTTCTCTCAGCCCTTCTTTACAGTCACTCATCTTCTAAGTTCCATGGCATCCCCTATCCCAGGCAGTCCATCCCTTGGCAAGGTTTCGTCGCATCAAAAAGTCAAACAACCAAGGCATATACCTACCTCAAAACATCATACTAGTCATAGCATGCTCATGGAAATCAATGGACACTATTGGGTACCAGTATCCCATAATGGTCCTGCTCCTAAAGTGCTTTACCAACATACTTTTGCATGTTCCAATTCCCTTCATCGATGCCGCTAATTCTTGTAGTCAATTTCAACCACCCAACTAGGGATTTCCATGCTTCCTATACCGAGCACATAACTTCTATTAGATTTAAAATGAATTGAAATAAATTCACATCATACCTCATTGATAGCTCGTCAATTAGTTACACTTGCAATCCTATTTAATTCCTTTCACAACAAGTCAAAATAACATCTTTGACAAAATCATCATGTATAAATATATCACATCAGGTTAGCTCAAAACACAACCATCATAGATCAAATCATAAATCACATGTAACCATCACAAACCATAATCATAGATCACATCCAATCATCATAGAACAAAATCATAAATCAAATGCATAATAAAACTGAAATAAAATACTTATACTTATCCTTCGTCAGTCCTTACTTCTGCCTTTGTTCTTTTTGTACACACACTGGATCGATTGCCATGCTCGAAAAGCACCTAGTTCCTTCTCCTCAACCATGTGCATAAATAAATAATATGCATCACACGCATACAACCACACATGGCATTCAACACCATGAAATACATGCACCTACACCTGATGTACATCACAACGCATACATCCATACTCGATGTACAACACAATATATATACATACAAATGTACAACACAATGAGTACACATGTAATGATGCCACGACTAAACAATGCACATACGTAGTACCGCATGTACACAATAAAGCATGTACGACATGCACGTAATACCACATGTATGCCAGTAGCACATGTACAACATGTACTATTACCACCTATACACGACATCACATGTACACTCCACCACTTGCAAAACGTGTACACAACTCCACATGTACACCACACCACCTGTGTAGTGTGTACATAATACCACATGTATACAACACCCCATTCATGACATGTACACGAAACCACATGTACAAAACGCCACGTGAATGGCCTATACACAACACCACTTGAACATAGTACCACATGGACACAACACCACTTGTACAATCATGCACACAACACCATATGTACATAGAACCACATTTACAACATGCACACAACACCATATGTACATAGCACTACATATACAACATGTAGATAGCACCATATGTACACAACACTACATATCCAACATGTGCACAACACCATATGCACACAACACTGCATATCCATCATGCACACAATATAATATCTACACAGCACTGCAAATCCAACATGTACATAGCACCATTTATACCCATCACTGCATATTCAATATTCACACAACACTATTTGTACCACCCTGTACATAACATTTCATAAACAACATGTACACACACTATATATACAGAACACCACATGCGCACAACATCATAGATGCAACTTGTACAACATATAAAGCATATGCACAACAATAGTACCACACATCCAAAGCCACACTATCCCTACCAAACAACCTTTCTTCCATTGTCTCTCTACCATCCATGCTTCTGCTGCATGTCCAAAGCACATTTCTTTCATTCCGTTGATGTATCTCTCAACATAGCCTATCCATAACATAAACATAGGCATAATAAAAGCTTACAATATCAATTCAGATCCACATGATATCGACCTCATATATTTTTCATGACTACTCTTCCCACTTGATTCCTCATAAACCAGGAACCTCTTCATCGCATTCACCTGCATAAGCAATCATTTCTCCACAAGAATTATCCCACCATGTTGGAAAATCACATAGATACATAGATTCATATACATAAACATTGACATAAAAAAAGCATGATCCTGTCAAACAATGACATACATACACACATATATACATATAAACGTTAGCATAAAAACAATGATGGTCCATGATGATCATGTCAGACATGAAATGCATATATGCATACGTACATACATGTATACACATATAGAAATCAACACCATTATGATCACAACATAATTACTAGATAGCATAAGGTCAAGGTTAAGAGAACTCCCATTATCTGTGCACACCATGCACAATGTTGAGAGCAGTTATTCCCAACATAGCCAAGGCATTTGACACCTCATATCTATTTACTTCATAATTCCTATTACCTTTCTCATGATTGTACTTCCATTGTCCATTTACACCAATGGACCAAATTAATCCAACCGATTGTCATATTCTTACCTTCAACTTCCCTTACTCATGCACCAATCTTCAACTAGGTCTTACATTACCTACTAGGTTTCATTCAGCTCTCCCTGAGCTCCATTAAGTTTCCTCTTTCCCAACCAATTCCTAAGAATCAAATCATAAAAGGGAAGACAAGAAAAAACAAGAATAAAACCATGAAAATCAATAACAATACGACACCACAAACAAAGTTTATGATCATGCACTAGACATAAACTAAACCACAATCAAGCACAACAAATCACAAGACCATAATCATAAGACTAGCAAAAAACACCATGACTCAATCCCCATGGTTCCCAACGCTTCTAAGGTGAATCTCAACCTCAACCTTCTTTAATAGTCCATTGGAATTTCTTTGCCATACAACTCTCTGCATCATACTACCACAAACACGTAACTTGCAGTGCATAAATAAATGTAACAATACCCAAATTATCTTACCTTTTTTTTCCAAGCACGCTGCCTTGTAACTGAACACGCATGCCATCCACATGTTCCAAAGATCAAGAAAACATATCTAATAATTTGAAATCAACCTTTACCAAGACTAACAATTATTTCATAGTCCATAGTCAACTCATAGTCATTAGACATAATGATACAATTATCAGCTTCTTACACTCAAGTATATATCCCTTATCTCAACACATATGAGTGAGTAAAACCATCTTAAAACAAGATCATGTATTCATGCAATATTATATACACATACTCATATCGTGTGATTAATCAAGCATTCAACAACATATAGATGGCATAATAGATATCGAATCACAAACACCAAATAGATGACATAATCAAATATTCAAGAAAAAAGTAAATGTCATAGGCAAGTTCATACCTTAATGTATCTCAGGGGAGACTATCTTGTCTGCAAAATCAATCTAGTTAGCATGACATAACTTCACAACACATCAACTCAAACACAAATGAGATCATGATATCCATAATAGTCACTAGCTAACATAATCACATCAAAACATTTATCATTCATACATAATAATCACCTATGCACAGTCAGTCTAGATTAGTACAACATAATATCACATTATATTAACTCATACCTAACTTTCGTAACCCTAACCATTTGCATAAACCAATCCATCTTAGTATGATACATATAAAATCAATATATTAATGTAATAACCCTAATCATCAAGTTAATAACATATAAAAACAAGAAGTTAACCTATAACATACTCAACAACAACATATAACATAATCATAAAGTTATATAACCTAAAACAACAATATCAATGCATACAACCACATCTTACTATCATTCATGACTATCTGACACGTGTATATTACTACACTAATAAACTAGAATCTTTAATGTATGTAACCATAACATCAATAGAATGAAAGGCATACATATAACAATTCTTAACCTACACACATGTATGCCAAACATAGAATACCTATATGATGATCTTCTCTTACCCCAAAGTCTAGTGCTGCAACCTCACTCTAATAATCTGCATCTCCTACTTCACCTCAATCAACACATTACTATCATAACATACCAATATAGTCATGATGACCCAATTTCATAAAATGACCTCATGCACAACATTCTTCACCATGAAAATGCATACATAACAAATGAATAAACAACCGACATGCATTCATGACTAATGCATCCCAACAACAACAACATCAACCCTCACATGGCGAAAACACTACGCCCATGATCAACACCATGAAAATGCAACAACCACGTGGACTAAAAGCATAAGGAACACCTATGCAATTGACATGAATGCATTATTGACACACAACCCATCTAGTCTGAGGGGTGAACCATGCTTCGATATCACTCTATAACATGATCCTCCCACATCTACCCAAGTAACTAGCCAACTAGGGTAAACATGTCACGAGAGGCTACTATGATTAGACTCAACCTCCTATGTGACCTTAAGGAAGTGGAATAGATGGAAACAAAGCATACAAACCCTCCATATTAGCTACAGGACTCCCAGGAACCATCCCAACCACTCAGGTAGCTAGCCCTTGGGTCCTACTGAGGTTTTAGACCACTTGAACCCCAGACGCTCCCATGATATGGACCTAACATTGTTAAGGAGCCTCTAGATGCTCTCATGCAAGGGCATGCCAATGTTACAAACTATTTTTCCTAGTATTGTGCCACTGTGCTCAAGATTTGAGCCACTTTTTCAAGCCCAAAGCCTAGGTCACTACCCAGAATTGACACCTTCACAATAGAAAGATAACAATGAAACAATGATGAAAATGCAAATACTTGAATAGGCCCTTGACCAGACCCCTTCTATCCATGACGGACATTTCATCAAACATATCACAAACATGTAATCTACAGGTGTAAACAATAGTTCTAAGCATAGGGTTTTCATATTCATCCGAGAATCACTAAGAGACATTGATGCCTCAACACATTAGCTGCAGTTTCATCCATTAGGTCATCGATACATTGTTAATTCATTTACAAGTAAAAGCATGATGAGATCCAGGCATAGCCACTATCATAAAACACATACATAATCAGCATAATAGTAGCAAAAATACCAAGGAAATCACAACCATATGATCCACATATAAACCGATATAATACTCATAGAAATACAAGGAGAAATGACCTCATATTGATGATGAAAAATCCAAACTCGAGATGGGACTACCATGTTCCACCTAAACATAGAATGGCTAAGCCAAATATCTCTTCAACCATTCACCCTTGTGCCATATTCCAAGCATGAAAGTGGGACTCTGTTATGAAACCAACTCACAAAAATAGAGAAAAGATAGATCAATGCCTTAGAATTCAATGTCTTCGAGGGGGAAACATCCTTTACATTACACAAATGAACAATTCTTGGATGATTCAAATGACAATACCTCCTTTCTATATATAGGAGTCTAAGGGGTCACAATATAACCAATCTGACCTAAAAATAATAATATAAAGGCACAAAAATAACAATAGCGGGATTCTATGGGGCACAATAATTACAATATGGGGACAATAGGGGCACAACAATAACAATAAGGGATACAAAGACAATAGTAATGGGGGAATCACTAGTATTATATGGACCTAACATGCCCCTCTCCTTCAAAAAAGTGTTGTCCTCAATGCCTGAGTAGTTATGGATGCTTCTGTATAAAATTCTCATCCTCCAACGTGGAATCTTCAATGGGTAAGTTGTTCCACTTGATGAAATACTCTGAAATTAATTGATTTCGTAGCTGTCGAGTTATTTTTTATTTGACTGGTTCAGGTTCCAATATGATTTTTCCTTCCTCATCAAGTTCTAGAAATATTGTTTGAACTGGAATATTTTCACCTATAACCTTCTTTAAGCATGAAACATGGAAAACTAGGTGCACTCAGGAAGCTGCAAGAAGCTCCAATTTGTATTCCATAGTACCTAACTCTTGCAACACCTTGTACATACCATAATACTTTGGTGATAATTTATTATCCTTCTTAACTTGCTTGAGGGATATTTGTTTATATGGTTGTAGTCGTAGGAATACCCAATCACATACATCTTCTTTCGTTGCAATGTTGATCTGCCTGTTGTTTCATTCTATTCTGCGCCAAGGCGAGGTTATCCTTTAAGAGTTGGAGAACTTGTTGCTGATGCTCGATGTGATCTTCCACTGCTTGAACCTTAGAATTTTCTATTAAATATGATGTGATGGATGGTGGATGATATCCATAAAGTGCCGTAAATGGGGTCATTTTTGTTGCAGTATGGAAGGAAGTGTTATACCACCATTCAGCCAGAGGAAACCATTTGACCCATTGTGTCTATTTATTAGATACAAAGCAACGAAGATATCCTTCCAAACATTTGTTTACTATCTAAGTTTTTCCATCAGATTGAGGATGATAAGATGAGCTATGAGCTAACCGAGTACCAAGACAAGAAAACAATTTTGTCCAAAAATTTCCAGTGAAAATGGGATCTCTGTCGCTTACAATAATCTTTGGGTTTCCATGTAGCTTTTGAGTTGTTTCCATAAATGCAGTAGAAACTGTACTTGCTTTAAATGGATTAGATAATGCACAAAAGTTTGCATACTTGGTAAGTATCTCAACTACCACCATGATAACACTCTTTCCTTCGGACTTGGGTAAACCTGTGATAAAATCCATTGAAACCTCCTCCCAATGTTGGCTTGGAATGGATAAAGGTTGTAATAGTCTTGGGGTTTTAATTGTTTCAACTTTATTTTCTTGGAAAACCAAACATTTCGCCTCAAACTTTTGAATATCCGATTTAAGGCCATCCCAAAAAAAAAAATTATTAACCCTGTGGTAGACTTTTAGAAATCCTAAGTGCCCTCCTAAGGGAGAGGTGTGCAATTCCCTAAGAATCTTTTGTTTGAGTAGGGAATTATTACATAGGTATAACCGATCCTTGTACGATAATGAATCATTTTTCCAGCTAAATATATCAGATGTACTGGGATCTTGTTGTATCTTTTGAATGAGGTCCCACACTTCCTCGTCATTCTTCCATTCATCCCTTACTTCGTTTATCCAATCTGGTTGGATAATCGAAATGGCGCAAAGAAATGCTTCCACATCCTCATCCTTTCTTGAGAGTGCATCTACCACAACATTTTGCTTCCCTTTTTCTAGATGATTTCAAAGTCATAACCCAACATCTTTGTGACCCATTTTTACTGCTCTTCTGAAGATAATCTTTGTTCTAAAAAGTATTTAAGAATATCATGATCTATTTTTACCTTCAAGTGTCTTCCCATTAGGTATGGTTACCATTTCTTAAGTGCATGTAGTATTGCCAAAAATTCCTTCTCATAAATAGCTTTGTGTAAATACTTTCCTTTGATTGGACGACTTTCAAAAGCAATGGGTCTTTATTCTTACATTAAAACAACGCTAATTCCATTTCCTGAGGCATCACATTCCACAATAAATGTTTTTGTGAAGTCCGCTGTAGCTAAGACTAGTGATTGGCACATTTCCTCTTTAAGATTTTCAAAGGCCTTTATTGCTTCTGGAGTCCATGAAAATGCATCTTTCTTCAATAATTTTGTTAGAGGTGCTGCTATTGTCCCATAATTCTTAACAAAATTGAGATAATACCCTGTCAACCTAAGAAATCCTCATAGATGTGTTATGAATGTGGGGACTATCCATTCCTTAATGGTTTTAATTTTACTAGGGTCTACCTTAACACCTTCATGAGATACAATATAACCCATATATTCCACCTCTTGCACTCCAAAGAAACATTTCGAGATTTTTGCATATAATTATTTCTCCTCCAATAGTTTGAGCACCATGTCAACATGTTGGACATGATCCTTCCAGGACTAGTTTTAGATTAGTATATCATCAAAAAATACTAACACAAATTTTGTAAGGGTTTGAAAATGGAATTCATCAAACCTTGAAATGTAGAAGGTGCATTAGTAAGGCCAAAAGGCATGACCAAAAATTCATAATGACCCTCATGAATTCTAAATGTTGTTTTTGGAATTCTTTCAGTCTTCATTCTGATTTGATGATATCCTGAATGAAGATCCAACTTGGTGAAGTAAATTGATCCATGCAACTCATCCAATAATTCATCAATGAAAGGAATGGGAAATTTATCTTTAATAGTGAGCTTGTTGAGCTTCCTATAGTCTGAACACATGCGGCATGATCCATCCTTTTTGTGAACCGATACTACTAGAGCAGAAAAAGAACTTTGACTTGGTTGAATTAGACTAACCTCTAGCCTTTCTGCAACCATACATTCAATTTCACTCTTTTGGACATAGGGATATCTGTAAGGCCTAATGTTTGGAGGAACACTTCCTGGAATCAAATTAATAGAATGATCATGATCATGAATAGGTGGGAGGCCTTTGGGAGTCTCAAATACCTTGGAATGATTGTCCAAGACTTTTTGGAGATCTAGAGAAATGGATGATTTCGATGTGGGAACCTCTAGTGAACATAATTATGCAATTATGCCTCATTGTTCATTCTTTAGAAGCTTTCTCATTCCGTTAGAGCTTATTATCTTTCCCAGTTTCCTTGCGATACACCTTAATTCAACTTCCTTTGGTTACGAAGAGAATTCCATGAAAAGTTCTTGAAAATTAAAAGCTATTGTACCCAAGGATTGTAGCCATTGGACTCCTAGTACAACATCAACACCACCCATTGGAATGTAAAGCATTGGGCTATTCAATAGATATTATACCAGGGATAGCTTGATATTATGGCACTTTCCTGAGAAATTTATGGTTCCTCCACTTGTAACCATCACTTGACACTCTGGAACTAGATTTATGAAGCAATTCAACTCCTTGGCTATCTTACAATGAATAAAATTATGGGTACTTCTAGAATCAATAAACACCATTACCTTTTTCTTCTCGATATGCCCTTCTATCTTGATAGTTTGAGGAGTGGTAATTCTAGCCAATGCATCAAACGATATGGTTGAATTCATTTATTCTTTTTCTAGGGTTTGTTCCTGGTTTATATCCTCTTCTTTTGATGTTTCTTGTTCCTTTTCTTCCTCCTCTTCACAATCTATGTAAAATAATTTCTTCTCGGCACACTTATGACATTTAGTGTATTTTCTATCACAACTGAAACAAAGCCCTTTTTCTCTTTTTTCTTCCAATTGTTGTGGTGTCAACCTTGTAGGTTGTGGATGGCTAGGGGCAGCAACACTTCCATCTTTATGATTGTGAGTGGTAGGCTTCCTTGTTTCCATAATTTTTCTTTCCATTTTTCTTGCCAACCTTAATGCCTTCTCCAATGAATCTGGTTCCCAAAGGTGAACCTCGTGTTGGATGTTATATTTTAAATTCCCTAGGAACACATCAATCATATGCTCCTTTAGAATATCTTTTACCCTTATATTCAATTTTTGGAAGTCCTCAATGTGCTCCATCATTGAACCCTTTTGTTTGAGATTTATCAATTGGCTAGAAAAAGTGTTTCTTTTTGTATCCTCATAATGTGCTATCATTTCATCCGTAAAAATAGCCTAAGTGACAATTTGTTTATGAGAGCAAAGCCATCGGTACCATACAAACTAATTTGGTCCCAAATATAAAGTTGCAATGCGTACCTTTTGTGTGTTTTGCACATTATGGAGATCGAAAAATTTCTCCATCTGTAGTATCCATGTTTCGGGATCCTTGCCATCAAACTTCCTCATATCAATCTTTGGAACATGGTGGTTCTTCGATCCAACGTTAGAGTCTATGAAATCATGATTAACATATATTTTGTTCTCATCATGAGATTCCTTTACTACCCTTTCGCCATTAGTAAGCATTTCTTGTAGAAACTTTGTCAAATATGTCTTCAAATCTTCCATGGCTTTCTTTAAATCATCCATCTTAGCTTCCACGCCATCCATCTTAGCTTCGACGTCATCCATCTTAGCTTCCACGCCATCCATCTTAGCTTCTACGCCTTTCTTTAAACCATCCATCTTAGCTTCCATGCCTTTCTTTAAACCATCCATCTTAGCTTCTGTTACTTTTTGTGCGACTGAAATTTGTTGCACTTCGTCTCGTAATTTTGATATATCATGTTCCATTTATTCATCTTCTTCTTGAGTCATGCTAGAGCTTTCAAGTTGCTTACTAGGTGTTTCCATTTTATTTATTCGGGGCATCAATTACCGATAATAATGCTTCGCTATGCCCTTTGAATTCCTTCAAACTAATTTTTCAAACCAAGCTTATGCAAAAATTAAAAAAAAACTACACACCTTTTTTCACTTTGTAGGAGCTCAATATTGAATCTAATGTATCTCTATAATTTTGGACCTCTAAGGTCTGAAAATTCTTCCTTCTATAACCCTCTGAGTAATCATTCTAACCCATAAGTCTTATCAAGATTGGATTCTCCAATGAAGAGTTATGCCAAATCTCCCACGATGACCTGAGTATAGATGGGTTCAGTAAAGAGAAATTGCACGACGTGCCGCGGGTCACTGTTTCCACCTTAGGTTTTGAAAATGATACCCAAAAGACTACGGTCCATCTTATTTCTATAACTTCTTACTAACATTCAATCTGATGCTCAGGGTGAAATTTATGACAATTTTCCCAAGGTGACCACTTTGGAATGTAATTCGGGGTCTGCAAAAACCCTAAATTCCTCAGACTATATCTCTAAAAATATAGCACAATGGGATCTAAAATTCAGAGCCAAGGTTCAGACTGATTTCTTCCCAAAAGAGTTTTTTTTTTTAGCTTATGAGACTTCGTAGCGAAATATTTATAGCAAAAATTCCACGATGACCTGTTTTAGATGAAATTCTGGAGCTTGCAAAAAGATAACGTCCTCAGATCATATCTCCAAAAATTTAGCGAGACAAGATCTGAAATTTAGACCCAAGGTTCCGCAAGATTCCAGTTCAAATGGGTTTTTTTTATTTTCTGAAACGTCACAGAAAAAATTTATAGTGAACATTCCACGATGACCTGTTTGGAGCAGCGAAACCCTAGAATCCAAATCTCTAATACCAAATGTTATGAAACCAGCTCACAAAAATATAGAAAAGATAGATCAATGCCTTAGAATTCAGCCTCTTCAAGGGGTATAACTCCTTTACATTACACAAATGAACAATTCTTGGATGATTCAAATGACAAAACCTCCTTTCTATATATAGGAGTCTAAGGGGTCACAATATAACCAAGTCGACCTAACAATAATAATATAAAGGCACAAAAACAACAATAGTGGGATTCTATGGGGCATAATAATAACAATATGGGGACAATAGGGGCACAATAATAACAATATGGGATACAATGACAATATTAATGGGGGAATCACTAGTATTATAGGGACCTAACACAACCAAACCAAAAGAACCAACCAGGGCATCTCAAGGCTAAACCACCCCACCCTCAGCAGTAGAAACTACGCTTTACTGTAATCCATCCTGGATTACTAGGACAACACAATGAACATGTAATAACAAGCTTTACCATGATCTCCACCATATCACTAGGAAAAAAAGCATGGATGTGATCGGATTTCTCCACATACACCGTGAGGAATTTTTGTGCCTCCTAGTCTCTCAAGCTTTAATGCAATCCACACCCGATCACCAGGCCCTAAACTGAGACTCACTCTCTAGGCTTTACCGCATATCACATCCCAGGTTTACTAGGCCCAATGGAGAGCAATCCACCTCTTATTTTTACTGTATATCCCGTCATTCACTGGCAAGGATTCGTAGGCCCACCGAGGCACACAATCTTAGATTTACTGCAAACCACTATGGCTGAGGGGTTACTAGGCTAGTGGATTTACTGTGATCCAAAGTCTAGTTCAGGGACCACTAGGCCATGTGTTCTATCATTCAGTGATCCACCTCACTTATCTTTGAACCCGTCTAGAAATGCAACTCAACCAAAACATGAGAACCCCATCACACCATGGATCTCCAAAAATGGAAAGGTTAGGCTGAAAACATTGTCACACCTAAAAAAAACCCATGCCATGACAAAAAAGAACCACATGCAATACCATGCATACAAAATCTAGAAAGGAAAGCACACATGAAAAGCAATACCTAGAAAGAATCATGTTGTAGCTTATTGATCCTGTTATTCCTTGCTTGCTCCTTCCTTCTTCTTTCCTTCTTTTGCCTTTCTTGCTCCAATGCCAAGTGCTCTAAGAAAAATTTAAGTTTCCAAGAGTGAGAGAGAGAGAATAATGAGAGAGCTCCAAAAAGTAATTGAAAAAATGTTACCAACTGATCCTCATAAGCCTTTTTATCAATGAGGCCTCTATTTTCTTCATTTTCCATTATTTTCTCTCAAACATGTGACCTTTCACCTTCCTTTTCTCCTAATTTCCATTATTTTCATAAATAGGTGTACCAAAAATTCCATTTTGCCTTTCCAAATCCTTTCCATTGCCTTTTCCAATTTCCTTTAGCCATAATAACCAAAATGAACACCCACTAGGATGTCTTTCCCACCATTCAGCTTGGAATACATGTCCCATCAACTGTGGTCTTATATATTTTTACAAGAGTTTTTAACCAGGGTTGTTACACAAGGTATGGGCAGTATGAGTTGTGGTGGTTTGTTTGGGGCTTACTAATGCTCCAGTGACCTTCACATGTTTGATGAAAAATGTGTTGTGTCCTTACATAAAAATGTTTGGGATAGTCTTTGTTGATGATATATGTATATATTCCAAGAATGAGGAGGAGCATGCAGAAAACTTGGTAGGAGTGTTGATATTGTTGAGAGAGTGTCAATTGTACTTAGCAAGTTCATTTTCTTTCAGTATTAGATTCATTACTTTGGACAAGTCGTCTCCAAGGAAGGGATAATAGTGGACCTAGAAAATATTAATGTTATCATGGAGTGGCCAACTCCAAGGAATATGGATGAGGTATGATCATTCTTGGGACTAGTAGGTTATTACAGGATATTCATTAGGGACTTCTCAAATATTGGTTATCATATTACATCATTGTATATAATAGGAAAGAAGTTTGAATGGATTGAGGATTGTATAAATAGTTTTGTTCAATTGAAGTATTTTCTTACAAATGCTCCAATTTTGAAGATTGCAGATCCTGATAAGGAGTTTGTAGTTTGTATAGATTCTTGCAAGGAAGGACTTGGTGGATTCCTGATGCAATAAGGATAGGTAGTCTCCTATCAATAAAGGAAGTTGAATGAGAATGAGCTAGACTATGTGACTCATGACCTTGAGTTGGAAACTATCATTCATGCATTGAAGATGTGGAGACATTATCTCATTGGTAGGAGGTTTGTTCTAATGAGTTATCATAGTGGGTTGACATACTTCTTTGACCAACCTAATTTGAATGTCAGACAAGCTAGATGGTTGGCAACCCTCAGTGAGTTTGATTTTGAGATTAGATATATTAAGGGTAAGGATAACAAAGTTGTGGATGCTCTTAGTAGAAGGGTGTAGGTAAATCATGTTTTAGCTATGAGCTCATATGGGACATATTTATAGGAGCGGATCTTGCATGCGGGGAAGCATGATGAGAGGCAACAGTAAATGAAGCAAAAATTGCAATAATAGGGTGAAGGTGAACATGATGAGGAGTATGACCTCATGGAAGATGGCTAGGTGATATTGAGGAACATGTTTTATGTGCTAGATAGAAGTGAGTTGAAGAAGCTTATCTTGAGAGATTTTCATGTTAAGCCATATTTAGGCCACCCGAGATACTAGAAGACTTTTAAAATTGTTAGGAAGTTTTATTATTTGTCGAATGTGAAGAAAGAGGTGGCTAAGCTTTTGGAAAGATGTTTGCACTGTCAACAGGTGAAAGTGGAATGTAAGCATCCAACTAGTTTGTTGTAGCTTATTCTAATTCCATAATGGAAATAGGAGGTCATTTCCATGGACTTCATTACAATATTTCTGAGGACATCGAGGCAACATGATTCCATCGTTGTGGTTTATAGGTTGAGTAAGGTAGCTCACTTCATTACAGTGAAGTATACTAATTCATCTAGTGAAGTGGCTCAGATATTCATTAAGGAGATAGTGATATTGCATGGTGTTCCCAAGAATATTGTATCAGATAGAGATTCCAAGTTCACTTCCATTTTTTGGAAGGAATAGTTTGCAGGCTTGGGGACAAAATTAGCTTTCAATATAACCTATCATCCACAGACATATGGATAAACAAAGAGAGTTAACATGATTCTTGAGGATATGTTGAGGATGTATTTCATGCATCATTAGAGGAAGTGGCAGGAGTATATTCCACTGGTAGAGTTTGCATATAAAAATTGTATTAGGAATCCTTGAAGATGAGTCCATTTGAGGCTCTTTATGGGAAGAGTTGTAATATTCCTATCAGCTAGAATGATCCAGTGAACAGGGTGTTGATTAGACTAGATATGTTGGCTAAGATGTTGTAGGAGACGAAAGTTATTAAAAGGAATTTAAAGGCAGTGCAGGACAAACAAAATAGTTATGCAAATCAACATAGAGAATTCAAGGAGTTTTAGATTGGGGAGCATATGTACCTCCACATAAATCCTAAGAGGAACTCCTTAAGGATTGGATCGTGTGCTAAGTTGGAACCTTATTGTTCTGAGCCTTTTGACATCCTTGAGATGATTGGACTAGTTGCGTACGAATTTGCAGTGCCGCCAACAGTGAAATTCCATGATTTTTTCCATGTTTCATTGCTTAAGATATATGTCCACGATGTTGGTCATGCAATTAATTGGTCTATATTATAGGTGGAAATATAGGGAGAGTTCCAGCCAGAGCCACAATGCATTCTACAACAGAAACAACTTATGCTCTAGAACCAATCCATAGAGTAAGTTAAAGTGCAGTGGAAGTACTTTGAGCCCAATGAAGCTACATGGATATGGCTAATCATAAGTGGAATTTGTATCCTTCCTTATTTTTTGGTTGAGAAAATGTTTTCGGTATATGTTTTTTGGTTATATATATGTGTGTGTGTATGTTGTAGATACTACAATGCGTCGTGTTATAAATCTCCAATAAGAAGTATGGTGGTCATGCTTTTAGTAGTTTGGTATATTGTAAATACTGCATTGAGTTGTGTTATGAAGCTCCATAAGCAGTATGTTTTGCTAGTCATAAGTTTCATAGAACACCAAGGACGGTGTTCCCCCAAGGGGGGTGGGCTTGTAACAACCCCTAGTTAATTTTCCATTTAAATCAAATAAGACCAAGGTCATGAGACATGTATTCCAAGTTGTATGGTGGGAAAACATTATAATGGGCATCACTTATGGTTTATTAATTGATATGGATATTTGAAAAGGCATTAGCAAGGGAAAAGAGGCAATAAATGGAATTTAATTAAGGAAATAAAGGAAAATAAGAGAAAAGGAAGGTGAAGAGACACAAATATGAATGCAAGGGAAATTAGAGAGAAAATGAAGGAATATGAAAGAAAAATGAGACATCAATGATAAAAAGTCATTGGAGAAAAGGTTGATAGCTTTTGATCATTTTCAAGAACAAGGCTCTGGGAGAAGAGAGAGGGATCACTTAGACACAAGAAAGGAAGCAAGAAAATTAAAAGAAAAGGAAAGTAAGGGACCACAAGGAAAAGTTGGAAGAGAAGCTATAGTATGAAGACATTGCAGATCATAAGTTGCATGCATGATTTCATTGTTTAGATTTGGATGCATGGTACATGCATGTAGTTACTTGTTTATTTTATTGTCATTGGCATGGAATTTTTTGGGATTGACATTGGTTTCAACCGTTCCTTGTCATTTCCTAGATAGCCATGACGTAGTGGGTTCTCTATTTTAATTAAGCTTTTGATGGTTGGTAGACTTAGATCCTGTTTGAGGTGATCTTGGAAAAATTCACAAGGGTCAAGGATGGAGATGGGCTTTCTCCTAGAACTATTGATGAATGGGTGGAGATAGGTAAATTCCTTTGGAGCTGGTGAAGGAAGTTAGCGGCATCCAAGTTAGTTTTGGTATTAGTGATTTCTCGACTAGTTTAGGTGAAATCACTATGGATGAGGGTTGAGGTGGTTTGGCCTCTAGAAGCCCTAGTTTGTTCTATTTTCATTTAACCCACATGATCCCACATCCATGCTTGGAATATGGCATGGGGGTGATTAGATGAAAGAGTAATTTGGTTCAGCCAAATCTATGGTTGAGTGATACATGGAAGTCCCTCACTTCACTGGCATATGCATATTTTAATATGATTAATTTACTATTGTGATTAATCAACACTTGTATTGGGTATTGTGTTGATCTTATGGCTGAGTTGTCATGGATTTATTCTACTTATATGCTGGTTATAGGAATGGTTGAATGAGTGCTCTTGTTATGGATCTCGTTCATGATTTGATTAATTATGCAATGGTTAATGTATGCATGGGATAAAAAGTGTTGTTGTAGTTATCTTGAGAGTGCATTGAACCTTCTTGGTGATTCTCTAATGAAGTTAAGAAGATCATGATCAGGTATTCATTCATGACTTGTAGCTACTATATTTACCATATGTTTGAAAAAATGTTTATCATGTGACTACCATGTTTGGGAAATAACTATCCTTATTATTTTTTGTATAAACTTTCTAACATCTTAGAATCAGTTTTGGGAAGTTATGGGTTGTTCTGGATAGGGGCCTATAGGCCAACCCTAAAAAAGTGGCACTCATCTCATAATTGCACCATCTGAATTGGAGAATTTTGGTTGAAACCGTGTGGAGGAAGGCTCATGCATGTAGTTGGAGCCTTCCAACTGCATGCACAGTGTGTCAAGCCTATAGTTGGGTTGTAAATTCAAGAAAGAGAAAGTTACAACTTAATTTTAATCACTAGTGGTTGTTTTCAAACACCTAGGTGATCTTATGTTCTTGAAGAGTATCAGTATGTTTTTGGTTAGTATACCCCACTTCCATAACTAGAACTTAGAAGTTGGGTCATATCATAATAACAAACACTTTATTTTTACCCTAGAGATCTTGTAAAAATAGGTAAATGTGGGATGGGGTGGTTGCACTCCCTGCAAAAGAATGTCAAAAGTTAACAAGGGATATTGTGTCTAAAACAAAATGAAAACCATAAAAAGAAAGAAGAATTGCTCAGTAACTAGCTGGACGAAAGAGACCTTGAAGTCACACTTTAACTCGTGCAAAACCCTCGAGTAACCACCATGGTAGTTGCAAAAGGGTTATAGGAGTAATTATGGAACACTACTTGTGTGGTTTGAAGGCACTACGTCAACCTTGGTGAGTATGTTACGTACCGAATGGGAGGCAAGAATGTAAAGAAAATGAGGAGCAATGTTTGTGTGCAATAACCAAATTGAACTCGAAAACACCAAGGTGGTGAATATACCTCATAATCATTGCGTGAAACCTATGATTACTTCTTTGGGATGAAGTGGAATAGATTTATTGGGAAAGGAATGGCCTATTGACCTTTAGTATTTAAGAAGTTACACTAGGGGTTATAGGCCGAAGGAGCCATGCCTCTTTTCTACTATTGGAAATAAGGTTGTGACGACAGGGTTTGGGTGGGGTGTTTACGTGAACCTCCTACTGTGCAATCACCATTGTCCAAACTGAGAGGATATCAACGGTGTTGATAATACCAACAAGGCTAGCTCCATGTAGGAAAGAGAAATGAAGACTAATGAATCTTAGTTGCTGACAATTGGATCAAAGGATCAGGACCATGGGAAAAGGACGAGGGGGTTAAAATAAATTGATAATTCAATCATAAAAAATATGGCGTGTTAAATTTGTAAAATACCACATGAATAGTGTTAACAATGTATTGCATATATAATATATGTGTATCGTTGAGTCATACAAATAGTGAGATATAGAAACAAAGGCATATATATTTATAAAGTAGGTGAATGCTTGATGTATAGACATTGTGCGTTGACAAGAATGTTATAGTGTATGTTTACGCTATAAAGGATGACTGCAAGGTCACATGTTACAAATATATAACGGAGAAGATTGTGGTAAGATTGTGGTATATACATGCTGTGGACCATGCTAAGTCGTATTTACTTTTATATTAAGGTACAGGATAAGAATGCAAGGAATATATCTTGAAGACGTTGATTTGTTTGTATATGATGAATTTTATAGAAAAAAATTGATGAATTTTGTAGAGGATCTTTAAAATGTAAATTAAGATGTTGATTTGTTTGTATATGATGAATTTTATAGAAAAAAATACGAATCCTTAAAAGTGTAAATTAAAATATCTAGAAAAGTAAAAGATGAATTTTGTAAAGGATCTTTAAAATGTAAATTAAGATGCTGATTTGTTTGTATATGAGGAATTCTATAGGAAAAATAAGAATTTTTAAAAGTCTAAATTAAAATACTTATTTGCTTGCATATGAATTAAAGTTGGTTGTTGATTATTTTTTATAAATATTTTATTGTAAAAGAAATAATACTCCTAACAAAAATATTCTACATAATTTAAAAATATTTTATATAATTTATTTTTAAAAATATTAATAAAATTATAATTTATTTTTATTTATTTATTTTTGATACTCACTTAAAAAAATAAATTGCTCATAAACCTACACAAATGTTCAAGAATGTGGCTTAAACATTGATTTATCGCATATAAATAATAATTTAATGTTAATACCTTGTTTTTCTTTCTTTATGAAAATATAAAATAATAAAAACATTTTATATAATTTTCTTTTAGAAAATTTATCATGATGATTGATTGAGCGTAGAAGTTACACAATTTGCTTTTAGAAAATTCAGCATCATTGAATGTAGAAATCTGTATATCACAAATTTACATGTTTTATTTTTTTTTCTAATTTTAAACATTAAAAAGACAATAAATGTAAGTCTAAGTGCTGATTTGTTTGTGTAGAAAATATACAATTTGTTCGGCCTGGAGTATGCCGTAAAACTGCTTCTGCTTGGCTAAGAGCTCGTCTTCCTCGGACGTAAGGAAACAGGTTAACGGCCCAAGACCCAGAGGCATCTGGCAGGAGTGAAAGCCTGCTCCCTTACGGACCACCAGCGGGTTATTACAGGTGGCGTGGTTTTCCTTGATAACGGTGATGAGTCAAACCGACATTCGCGGATAGCAGCCAGAGATGGCTGTCCTCACTGTTGGTTTGACACCTGAGTTTGATAGGTTTTGCCACCTTCAGATTTAGAAAATATACAATTTGCTTTTAAAAAATTCAGCATTATTGAACGGAGAAATCTTGATGTCACAAATTTACATGTTTTATTTTTTTATTAATTTTAAATTTTAAAAAGATAATAAATGTAAATGTAAGTACTGATTTGTTTGTATATGAATTATAGTTTGGTTTTGATAATTCGTCTCCCTTTTCTTTCCTTGTTATTGAGACAGTAAAAAAAAACAAAAAATGATTTCCTTATAGAAAGACACGAATATACATGTTTTATTTTTCTATTAATTTTAAATTTACATAAATAAATAAATAAACCTAAAAGAGTGTACTGATTTGTTTGTATATGAATTATATTTTAATTTTCATACTTCCCCTTTCCTTTAGCTTTGAGACTTTTAAAATAAAGTAAAAGGTCAATTCTTATGGAAAGATACGAATATTTAAACATCCCAATTAAGGCACTGGTTCATGTCTATGTGAATAAGGGCTTCATGCAAATATTCCGAAGGCGGATTCACACATGAACCTTCAAACGTGTGAATTAATTTTGTATTAATTCATAAAAAAAAATTAAACTTATTTAAAAATTAAAATCATTATTCTAATTATATTATAAAATAATTTATTTATTATTTTATAGATTTTAAAAATAATTTATTTTTTACATAATTTTAATATTCTTTATAAATACAGTTAAATAAAAAAAAATATTTTTTAAATTATCATACCAATTTATAATGAATGACACTACAATCAAATATAATTGTTTATTTAATTTTTATACCAATTTAATCATCCATTTCTTTATATATTCACCCTCACTAAAGTCTAAAATAATATCCTAATTCAATTCCTCATATGTTCACTTATCTCTAAATTCCACAATTAAATGACAGACATGTAGAGAAATCAATATACAATGTTTATAACCTCGATTGGGGTGTGTGCTAGAGGATGGCAGGGACAAAAAATAGTTATGAGGAGTAAAGGAAATGTACCAACCACCGCTCCCTACATGCTCAAGAAAATGGGTGCGGTGGCCCTTCACATGAATACATGCAAGGGTGGTGGGAAAGGTGGTAGGCATGGCAAGGAAGAGGAGGGAGGTGCATCAGTTAAGGTAAGATAGGGGAGTGGTAATTGTATTGTTGTTTGCAGAGTTTGGGGCTGTAGCAGGAAGGCGCTGGTACCATCGACAACATTTGCGAAGCGAGAACAGGTATGTATCTCGACCCTGCAACCCTCTTGCAATGGCGACATGGTTTGTTTCTTGCTGGAGGGATCGGGAGAAACTTGGGAAGGGGAACTGTGGGACTTGTTGGGGAAAACGTTGTAGGCATTACATGGTTCTTTTCTTGTTTTATGTCTTGGTTATAAGGCATCCGAGTATTGACCTGCCCAGTGGCCGTGAAGCCCCTCCTGAGAGTTACATTGTGACCTCGCATGTTAACTGGGGCAGAATGGGAGAGGTTGTGTACTGGGGATGGGTAGATTATAATAAAAGCAGAGGAGCGGCGCAGGTTGACTGGGCAAAGGGGAATGGGAAGGCTTACTTGAGCACGAGGATTCTTGCATGGCCGAGAGAGGGGACCGCCAACCATTCAGGGTATGAGCGGCACTGGGAAGGGAGAAGGGAGAAGCACAACAGGATAAGGAGATTGGCCTTGTCTTCTAACTAGGTTGTCACCCAACCTATGACCTGCTCCAAGAGTAATTAGGCTAAGATAAGGATTAAGGAGAACACCAACAATAAGAATCAAAGCCATAGGTTAACACCTCTTTCCTTTGAACATGTTTGGAATAGAGCGGAGATGGCTCACCCAGCAAGAGGAAGAGGTCGCAGTAGATGTGGGAGGGAGCCCACAAAGGCCAAAGGTCTGAGCACTTGGGAACCACATAGTGGAAGGAATTCTGTTGAATACCTCATTAGTGAAGCTGCCACGACATACCGGCAGGGAACGTGTTGGGTCCCTATAATACTAGTGATAACCCCATTACTATTGTAGTTATACCCCTTATTTATATTGTTGTGCCCCTATTACCCCCATATTGTTATTTCTGTGCCCCATAGAAACCCTCTATTGTTATTTTTGTGGCTTTATATTATTATTGTTAGGTCGGCTGGATTATATTGTGACTCCTTAGACTTCTATATATAGAAAGGAGGTTTTGTCATTTGAATCATTCAAGAATTGTTCATTTATGTAATGTAAAGGAGGTTTCCCCCTCGAAGAGGTTGAATTCTAAGGCGTTGATCTTTCTTTTCTATCTTTTCTTGAGTTGGTTTCATAACATTTGGTATCAGAGCTTTGGATTCTAGGGTTTCGCTGCTCCAAACAGGTCATCGTGGCATTTTCGCTATAACTTTTTTCTGTGATGTTTCAGAAGTCGCAAAAAAAATCCATTTGAGAAGAAATCGCGCTGAACCTTGGGTCCGAATTTAAGGGCTTTTCGCGTGATATTTTCGGAGATATGATCTGAGGAAGTTGGTCTTTTTGCAGACTCCTGAATTACACTCAAAATAGGTGACCTGGGGAAAATCGTCATAACTTTCTTTCTGAGCATCGGATTGAAATTTTGTAAGAAGGTACAGAAATAGGACGGACTGTAGCTTTAGTTTATATATTTTTCAGAGTCAAAGGTTGAAGAAGTGACACGTGGCACTTTATACAACTTCGCTCTACTGAATAGTCTATAATCAGGTCACTGCGGGAGATTGTGCATAACTCTTTCTTGGAGAATCCAATTTGGATCAGACTAGTGGCATTGGAAAGAGGACATACAAAGCTACTACAGGTCACAATTTCAGAACTGGATGATTCGAAATTACAGAGATACATCAGATTCAATATCAGGCTTCTACAAAGTAAAAAAAAGGTGTGTAGTTTTTTTTGAATTTTTGCATAAGCTTGGTTTGAAGGAATTCAAAGGGCATAGTAAAGCATTATTATCGGTAACTTATGCCCCGAGGAAAGAAAATGCAAACACCTAGTAAGGAACCTGAAAGCTCTAGCATGACTCATGAAGAAGAGGAAGAAATGCTACATGATATATCAAAATTACAAGAACAAGTGCAACAAATGTCACGCTCACAAAAGCTAACAGATGCTAAGATAAATGGCGTGGAATCTAAGATAAAGGGCATGGAAGCTAAGATGGATGATCTGAAGACAGATTTGAGGACAGATTTGATGACAGGCATGGCAGATTTGAAGACAGATTTGACAAATTTTCTACAAGAAATACTTACTAATGGTGAAAAGGTTGTAAAGGAAACTTATGATGTGAACAAAAGAAATGTTAATCATGATTCCATAGACTCTAATGTTGGATCGAAGACCCACCATATTCCAAAAATCAATATGAGGAAGTTTGATGGCAACGATCCCGCCACATGGATATTACAGATGGAGCAATTCTTCGATCTCAATAATGTGCAAAACACACAAAAGGTACGTATGGCAACTTTATATTTGGAACCAAATCAGTTTGTATGGTATCAATGGCTTTGTTCTTGTAAGCAATTTATCACTTGGTTTAGATGTAAATTTCATCTATCCTATATCTGATAGCAAATGGGTTTCTCCATTAGTTGTGGTTCCTAAAAAGAATGGGAAGTGGTGTATATGTGTCGATTACAAAGAGCTTGATAAAGCAATGCAAAAAGATCATTTTCCCCTTCCGTTCATCGACCAGGTTCTAGACACATTTGCAGGAAAAAAAGTATTCTCTTTCCTAGATTTCTTCAGTGGCTACAACCAAATACAAATTGCCCCTAAAGACAAAGATAAGACTACCTTCACCTGCCCCTGGGGGACATTTGCTTATAGGGTATTACCTTTCGGACTGTGCAATGCACCTACCACATTCCAAAGAGCCATACTCAGCATCCTTGCAGACTTGATAAATGATGGACTCAAGGTGTACATGGACGATTTTACACCCTATGGAGATGACCTCAAGCCGGCATTACAGACAATGGAGAAAGTCCTAGAAAGATGCATTGCTACTAGGCTCTACTTAAGCTACGAGAAATGCCACATGATGATGACCGAAGGCTTGATCCTGGGTCATTACATCTCAACAACTGGAATTCAAGTAGATCAAGTAAAAATTCAGATAATCCTCTTAAAAGCTACCCCTGCACTCAAACCGAGGTACGTAGTTTTTTTGGATTTTCTGGATATTTTCGAAGATTTATAAAGAACTTATCCCAAATTGATGCACCATTATATGCTTTGACAGGAAATATTGATTTTATATGGACTGACAAATGTGACATTTCCTTTGAAGAATTGAAACCACTAGTATCAACAGATCCAGTATTACGGGGCTCGAACTGAGATTTACCATTCCAGATTTCATCTAATGCATCAGATACGGCCATTGGAGCAGTTCTCCGCCAAGAAGAAGATAGGAAACCCTATGCAATATACTACATCAACAAAAATTTAACTCCTACTAAGTTGAATTACACCGTGACTGAGAAAGAGTTTCTAGCTATAATCTATGCTATTAACAAATTCAGACACTATATAATAGGATACCCTATGGTTTTGTATACTGATCACTTTGCTATCAAATATTTAGCTAATAAACCTATTACGAATGGAAGAGTGACATGATGGCTAATCCTTTTGCAGGAATTTGACATAACAATCAAGGATTGAATAGGAAAGGAAAATCTAGTGGTAGACTTCCTCTCACGTGTGCGAAGAACAGAGGACGCAGTGGCAGTAGAAGACCAGTTCCCCGATGAGCACCTATTTGTTGTGACCGTGAAAACACCGTGGTACATGGATGTCGCAAATTACCTAGCAGTGGGAAAATTACCCAAGCACCTGATGCCTAGAGAAAGAAAATTAATAGTGCAACACAACACTCGGTTCTCCTGGATTGGAGGATACCTCTTTCACACAGGAGCTGATATGCATATCTGCAGGTGTGTCAGGGAAGATGAAATCTACGATATCCTAAAAGCCTGCCACGATGGACCTTGCGGTGGACACTTTGCAAACCACATGACTGGACATAAAGTTTTATAGATGGGCTATTATTGGCCCACCATTTTTAAGGACACCAAGAAATTTGTCCAGGCATGCGATAGCTACCAAAGAATGGGCCGCCCTGGCCAGTCTGATGAGATGCCCCTACATCCATAGTTAGTCATCGAACCTTTTGAACACTGGGCGTTAGATTTCATTGGCCCAATAAGCCCATCATCTAATTAGAAGACATAAATACAGGCTGCAACGAGATATGTGACTAAATGCGTGGAGGCAGAAGCATTACCAAGGGCAACATAGGACACAGTAATCCATTTTCTTTTCCCAATTTTTGTGCGATATGGCTTGCCCGAAGAAATAATTACGGATTGAGGGCCACAATTTGTAGGTCATAAGATTGTTGCTAGATTAAAAAATCATCACATTATGCATAGAATCACATATCCATACCACCCGCAGGAAAACGGCTAGGTAGAAAGTAGCAACAAAGTAATCGAGGCCATTATAACAAAGACAATCACCTCGCATAGACATGATTGGGCTACCCGATTGCCAAAAGCCTTGTGGGCATATCGCACGACTTGGAGGAATACCACATGATACTCCCCATATCAGCTAGTGTTTGGCAAGGAACCTATCTTCCCCATAGAGTTTGAAATTCTGACATTGAGGATAGCCCAAGAAGTAGGGCTGGATTTGAAAGAAGCACAGGTTAACAGACTACATCAAATCAATGAATTGGATGAAATTTGGCTATCAGCTCTTCAACATATTGCACTGGTTCAACAACAAAGAGAAAAATGGCATGATGCCCTCATCAAGAAAAAGATATTCCATGAAGGTGACTGGGCACTTCTGTACGATTCTAGGTTCCAGGATTTCCCGGGCAAACTCCAGACCAAATGGTTAGGTCCCTACAAGATAAAGGAGGTGCACGATAATGGCACCCTTACATTAGCCACCATTGATGGGTCTGGCTACTCTTTTAAAGCAAATGGGCATCGAGTACGCCTCTACCACAAACCACTTACAAGGGAATCCTTTTGCCAACAGATATGTGAAGATTCCACAATACAAATTCTCGCTGAAGAGGGAAACTCTTCGACAGCACCAGTCCAATGAAGAATTTATTTTTGAAACTTGTACATAAAATTTCTTTTTTGTTTTCTTTCTATTTGATTGTATTTGCTTAGAGCAGTAGAGATGATTGTTTGTCAGTTTTTTTTTCCTATTTTTATTTGTTGTTCCCTATAGGGAACAACAACTTTCTTTGTTGTCCCCTACGGGGAACAACTGTCGTTCCCTATAGGGAACAACACTTTGTGTGTGAATTTTTTCTATTCCCTCTAGGGAACAACACTTTTTTGTGTTTATTTCCTTTGTTGTTCCCTACGGGGAACAACTGTTGTTTCCTATAGGGAACAACGCTTTTTGTGTGCATTTTTATTTGTTGTTATTCCCTATAGGGAACAACACTTTTTGCGTACATTTTTTTGTTGTTCCCTACAGGGAAGAGCTACTGTTCCCTATAGGGAACATCACTTTTTTGCGTGTATTTTTTTTGTTGTTCCCTATAAGGAACAACACTTTTGCGTGTAATTTTTTTTTGTTCCCTATAAGGAACAAAACCTTTTTTGTGTGTTTTTCTTTGTTGCTCCCTACAAGGAACACCTATTTTTACCTATAGGGAAAAACACTTTTTTTGTGGGTTTTCTTTTGCTGTTCCCTTCAGGGAACAACACCTTGTGAGTATTTTTTAGAACACCCTTTCTCCCCCTTGCATGATCATCCCTAGACCATCTCAGTCCACTTATTATGATCCTCTTCATGGCATAAAAGTACAATACATATTTAAGGACAAAAAGTATGGAATCTACTGGAACAAGGAAATATCTTGAATATTATCATCTTTAACAAGATTTCTTTGTGATGACCAAAAAAGAAAGGACATCATTATCTATATCACTTCATTGTCCTCATTTGCACTATAAATCAAACTTATTGATTATATGTAACATGTTGGTTCTCCCCTGTCCCGTATAACTCTCTCTGTTTATTATCAATAAGATGATGGGTATATTTTTTTTTCTATTGATATGTTCAAACTTCTTCCGCCATCCCTACTCTTAAGGTGTGTTGAGCCACCGTCTATATATAAAATGGGGAGTGTTTAAAAAAAAATGTATATATATATATATATATATATATATATATATATATATATATATATATATATATATATATATATATATATATTCACTAACAATTTTATGATTGCTTTCCACAGATGGAGGATAGGGGGTCTCATCACGAGCCAGCCTACCATGATCATAAGAAAGGAGCGAAGTGACATTCCCACTATGGACACCACACCAGGGATATGATCCAATGGATGCATCAAGAAAGAAAGTACTTGGAATAGGAGGTCTCATCGAGCCGACCTGACCACTTTTGCTACTTCCCAGTGAATGGAAATGTGTTCATTTGGTTACCATGTTAGCACATTGATCTCCACAATGGACATCATAGTGCACTTCCCCAATTATACATAGAGGACCATAGTTCCCAAGGGTTAGAAATCAACTCTGTCGAGACTATGGACACCTGTAGGCAACAGAAGCTCTGCTGATGGTATTGAAGTTTTATTTTCTACATCAATAATTATTATAATACCTTCTTCTTATGTTTTTATTTTTTCTACGGAGAGATTATGTCCCTAACTTACCTTGAACCTTTATGCATGAGTTAATCTTTTAAAATCAATCACAACAGTTTTAACTAGAATAACGACGATAAATTATTATTTCCTGCATATGCTATCCTTTTTCTTTATCGCATCACCCCATGGCATCTTATCACTTATTGATAATTCTCGTTACATGTATTGTTTTCATTACTCCAATATCCTTTATGATCCTTTCATTAATATACGTACCTTGCCACTTTCATTACCCAATCCATCAATTGTGTGCCTCACCACCATCACGTCATCCTTTCATTCATTTGGTTGTAGGCTACCTATCATTTGGAGAGGGGGCGAGGACCTCTAGTATACTTATGCATGTGCTGTCATATTTTTATTTGATTTTGTAGAACAATACGACATCCCATGATCACAGAGGATGTGGCATTATAACAGTCCTCGATAACGGTATTTATGTTTATAAAGAATCACTTGATAGAGCCATTACCACCATTGTTGTTCCATCACTCAGCTCTATTCGTTGTTGTGATTTCCCCGCTATACTAATCATTTGCAAAATTCAAGCATTATGGGAGGAAGAACAGTGCACTGAGAACCTTTAACATTGGTCGTCTCTAATGAAGCCAGGGAAATTCTAGCTCGGGCGGGATGGATAGCATATTTTACAATATTTAAACCCCCCAATGAGGAAATCACCATCGAATTTTTATGGCATCTACAGAATAAACAATCTGTGGTAAGAGGTAGACAAATTAATGTAACAGATGTTGTGATAGTAGAAGTGTCTGGGTTGTCGGCAGAAGGACCAGTATGGGCTGGCAAGTGATTCAAGCTTCATGATGCTATGGAGGCTTTTAGGGACGAAGTACAGGAGCTAATCAAGAAGGGAAAAGGAATTCGGCCATCTTCTCTTAGAGCCATGGGAAGAATTGGCACGAATTATCCAGAACTATATTACCTGCAATGGGCATAAAGACGTGGTAAGGCCGCGACAACTCAAACTTTCAGTAGTTTTAAAACGAAAATGCTCTGTTAATTTGTGTGCACTATTGAATTCATTACTGCATGACACTTCCGAGAGGCTGAGATGGTCCCAACACATAGAAACAGTAGTTAGCCACCATTGTCTGATCAGGTTAATAGTTAGCTATAACGTTGCTCAACAACAATCAACCTGGGATGATCTAATATTGGCCCTCAAAAGAGGTGTAGCCTTGCCAACACCTAACCCTGTTCCAAAAATAAAGAGGACTTCCCTTTGAGGAAGCATACCTCACAAATGTAGACGATCCACAAGGTTGAGCTCAAAACAGGGAGCGTCTGAAAATCCTCAAGGCAGTGATAGTGAACCCATAGAATTATCCAGCCCAGTAAGTGAACAATACTTGCAGCTAGAGTTAGAAGGACAAGATAACCCTGAATGAGAACCTGAGGAAGGAACAGGGCATTCTGAAGATTAACAAAGAAATGAATTGGGACCTCCCCAACATGAAATATGAACCCCCAAGACGATCTGTTGCACGATTTCAAGATGGCCCAGGTCCTAGCCAACATGAATGTCTACATGCAGCCTGAAGGACTGTTCAATCTTAACTTAGGAGAAACCCAATATCCTCGGAATTCTGGCTATACCAGAATTCTATCTCCCTCAAAAGATGCAAGCTGTGAAGTGGAAATAGAAGTAGAGGCCATTAAGGAATTAGAGAACCAATCTCGTGACACGTTCCCAGTGGAAAATAGCCAGGAAGTTCTAGACCAAAAAAAAATAGACCAAGAAGAAGAAGTAGAGACAACTTCAGGAAATGAATGCAACAGACAGCGAGACTTTTGACAGATGCAGAAAGGAAAAAAAAAAAATAGAGAAGATCAAGGTCAAACTAGACAGAGTCATAGTTCAGACAAACACCATCTGCTCACTGTATACGGATGTACTAGCATGCAGGGCTCCGACCACCATTTATGCCTTGTTTTTGTTAGAACGGTACCTGTTGTGGAAAATTAAAGCCATGAGAGATGGTAAACCAATTGAATTAAGAACAATTGAGGATTTTATAAATTACTGCAAGCAACATGGTGTAAAGTTCCAAAGGCTTCTTTATGAGTTTTACCTACACAATTTTGTATTAGAAAACGAGGTGGAAAAGAACCCGAACCCTTTTGTAGGGGATGTTTAATTCAAAGCCTTTATTTCATTTGCAGTTAACCAACTCAAATGGTTTAAAGCTTATAATGAATTCCAAACATAGGAACATGGATTGGATCTTTGGGTAAGAAGTGAACGTAAGCACCCCTTACAATTGTTTACCCAGCATAAGAGTCTGATGACACGCGAAGGAGTGATCAAAATTTTAGGGCCCATTCATAAGAAGATTGTATAGAAAGGAGTATCATATTTCCTCTCCATTCAAGAAAGCTCTCTGGCTGCATCCAAGCTCAGGTGGACGGTCTCCACTAGTAGTGTGCAGGATAGGGAGCCATTTAATTATAGAAATTTTAAAGCAGTTGTAGCCCGTTTGGTCACTTATAACAATCTTATTTTGAGAGAAGGACCTTATTGCTTAGGATGTCGGTTTCAGAGCCCATCATTTGGTATCCTCCTAAAGGTTATCAGGCTATCTACGAGTTGCCTGAAGGAAAGCAAGGGATCGCCTTTGTGCTCCTGGCTCAACATCATGGTTTTAGACCAATTTTGGATGCTCCCTCTCCAGCCTACTCTTTAACGGCATTGCATAAGAACTTCTTACTTTTCATGAGAACATGAAAGAGGGTAAGCAGGGGAGTATGTTGAGTTACGAAATGAGTATGTATTTACTCTTAAATCCATCACCTTTTTTGTCTTTTCTCATCTCTTTCATATCTTAATACGCTAACATATCAATGGATTATGATAAGAAACGGATGAACTACTCGCAGTTAAGATTTAGCTATCATAACTAACTTTTACTCCTCTTTATGTAGAAAAATGATGAAAGGAACAATTGTTGTTCCCTAGTGACGGAACAACATAACCCAACAAAGGGAGAATGGAGCGCATCGGTTGCGGACAGGTCAGAGGACGAATCAGGAGGATCAGCGCGAAATAGGAAGGGTGTCTGAAGATAGAATTCAGTTGCGAATCCCTCAGGATTGGGAGATCCTGAGGGATCACATTTATCTTTTACCTCTTTCTGACTATAAAAGAAAATGATTATAGGAGGAAAGGGGATCAATCTCTGTTATTTCAAATTGTAATTTTAATTTACAGACTCATGCTGTTGGAGAACGCGACTGTGTTGTAATGCTACTTAAGTTCAATGATTAATATATAATTGAAGTTGTTGTTCATTCGTATTCTCTAAAGTAGCTCAGCAGTGTTCGCTGGTGGCTCAGGGCCCGACCTCTGGTGGATTAAACTGCTTCCTTGTGTTATATATTTCTGATTCTCTCAAGCTTGATTGGTTTGATAATTTTCCCGTTTTCTGTGAGTTTATCCTATTCACTATTTACCGCTTTCCTGTATTGAAGTAGTATATTTTCTCTATATATTTAAAAGCACTGTATCTTGATTCGATTTATTGCAGATTAAATTATTTAGATAGTGAATCGTATCGATTTAATCAGCTGTAAGAGTTTGATTATTGCTATTGAACTCTCAGATTGATATCATTTCCATTTGGATTGCTTCGTAGAGATTTAGTATGATCTAGATTGAATCAGCTAAGAAGTGATTGGTTATTGCTACTATGCTCTCGGCTGATGCTATTGTTAATTGAATTGCTTATGTGAGATTTGATTACGATTTTAGTAGAGGATTGAGTCTTGAAGCGTAGATGTCATATTTCCTTTAATAATTGCAAGTTGAGTTTTATAAATGCATCTGTTTACTCTTGTATCAAAGTTTTATACTTCATTTTAAGAAACATTACTCTCTGGATTCATAGCATGCACATATTGTGTACACTCTTGGAATAAAAGGACTTGCCCGGGTTGATGATTAATGTGGGGTAATTAGGAGTTTTAAAAGACACCTTTTATCAGCCAACACCTGGTAAGTCAATCTCACCAAGTTTCTTTGGACTGCATATAGGACCCTCTATATCTCAGTTGCTGCCTCTTCTGCGATGCCTGTGCGATGGGAATCCATATGGTCCCACTGGACCCACATCTGGAACATGATCGTTTTGTCAGTATTTTATCCCATCAAAAATATTTCTAAGTCCATTTCATATTTAGAAAAGAAAAAAATCTTAAAAATTTATAAAAACTTAAAAAATTGTTACCTATGTCTCCCCATGTTGCGTTCGGTGGCAACACCAAGTCTGGATCTCCTTGGAAATCCATGCCAGCATATGGGTAGTCATCGACTGCGATGATCTGTTGGTCCCACCAGGCAAAAAACTCATCATTGAAAGTCATCCTCGGCATGCCCCCGCCTCCAAGGCGTTTCATCAAGTCGACCCATCTACCCATTTGTGGATCTCGCAGGCTGCTGATAGAGACTGATGCCTTGGGACGTAGCCCAGGTGCCTTCTCGAAGAAGAAGGAGCATAAAATCGTCCCATATCAAAAATTCTTTGTTTGACCCTTCTGAATAGAGGTCAGCTGGCTCTTCATGTTGGCTAGAAGAGGTGTGCACCAATCGAACACAGTGGTTAGGCATTCCACTGCTAGGCTCATGGACACCCGTGAAGCCTGATGTAGTGAAGTTGATCCACTTACCCTCGTAATGGTAAACAGTAGAATCCTCAGAGATAAACTCTCCACGTGTTTGATTGGGATCTGACTTCCAATCTTTTCCAGATGCTAAGGACAGTATATATGTACATAGTCTTCTACTGAAAGACTATTCCGTGTCCTGGCTTTCATGTTCAACATTTTGAATAATTTCAACAAGCCGCACCCTCTCAATGCATCTAGTGCAGTTTGGTCATTCAATTCCTCATTGTCAATTGTGGTATGCTCTCTCTCTCTCTCCATGTGATGGTCATCCTAAAAAGAAACGAGTTTCAACCATTAGATTTTGTGTTTGAATTTCAATGCACATACACGCAGGTTCCCTTTACACACAGTCGCGTGTAGGGCTGTTGTATACACGGGTTGGTCACAGCCAACCCGCATGTACGCAGAGTTGGATTTTTTGACATGAATTCCCATGGTCAAATCTTAATTAAAACTTCTAAAAGGTATCACAAAACATTGCAAGTATGGTTTGAGGGTTACCTGGTAACTTTGGTGCGATTTGAATGGTCGAATCCTTCGGAGGCAAGTTTGCTCCTTTTTTGATCCACAACCTTTTTCCAAATGCAAATGAAAAATTTGTGAGTCTAAAAGTCAATATATAGCTTTGAAATTTCAAAAAAAAATCTCAAAACTTGATTTTTCATCTCATGAATTTTTTGACTTGTGGGCTTGTATTGTCGAGAATGGGTTATTGCTTCATGATATTTTTGACACTTCTTCAAGATCCTATTTTGGTCCCATGATCGCTGACCCATCATGGCAGGTATCGTTCACTTACTGGTATATAGGTTAGGGAAACCATTTTTTCCATTGCATCTTGCATACTAGCCTCTGTTCAATGATACATTAGCCATAGGGTTGACCCCATCATGTCTTGGTTAGCAAACCATTTTCACTCACCAATTTTTTAAATCATGATGCGATGGTAGAGCCATCCTTTACATGGGCATCATAGTTAGAACCTCACTGACATTGGTTGCCCATGCTATTATATTGAGTAGGCTCGAGAGTCCTCTTTAGTCCCGTCATTACTTGTGCATTGAAGACACATTCTCCTTGCTTCTACGCTTATTTCTGGCCTTATACCCTAGAGGCTCTTTTGTGTTGAGTTGTACTGCTGCATTGCATTTTGACTATTTGCACCTTTTGGCCTTGAGTCAACTTCACTTGGACTCGTGTTTAAGCCACTTATTTGACCATGTCTTCGACAAAATCAAGCATGCAATCATTTAGCTTCTACAACTTGACACATCCTTTGACCCATGGAAGGAACATCCCTTTAAGTGTCCTTGACCAATTTCTCCTTCCTACATTGAGCATAGGATTGTTCCCATCCCAGGGACTAGATCATCTGTTTCTCTGACACTCGTTCTTTCCATTGTGCTATAGCATTCTTTTATTCTTTTTCTAGCTTAAAGAAAAGACAAAAAAAAATTATATATTCCAAAAAGAGCAAGAACGGGACAACATTTCCATATATTTTTGGCAGCTAGAGTCAGTTGTGTCACCCTTGAACAAAGTACTCAAAAAAAAGTCTCTCCTCCATTTTTCGGGAGGATTTAGTTTGACTTAGGTATGCCTTAACCTTGTTATTAAGTCAGTTCTCCTCCGATTGGTTACCTTTTCCAATCATATGGAGAGTTTGCTCGTGCCTCCTGCATGACAGACTTATACAGAGTTATCATATGCTATCATATAGTCATCATTGAGTCGTGCTTTTGTTCAAGGGAAGTAAGCCTAAGTCGGCCTCTCTACGGCGTCTCTTGACCTATTTTTCAGTCGGCCATCACTGTCATATTTGTCATCAAATCAGTTATATTAGTCATTTTCTCATGCCGGTTTGAGAAGGTCTCCATTGACTTCTTACTAGCGGGTCTTGTCCTTATCGACGACGACATATTGCTCTGAGGGTAGGCCTAGAGCCGCACCCTGGCCCTATTTTCATTATTGATAGGTCACCTTGTGCTCAGCATTGATTAGTATCATGGGTCTTTGACTGAGTGGTTTCCCTTGTGTTCGACATCAACTTTCATTATCACACATTGGGATTCGTGCAATGCCTTGGTTTCCATTTGACCCTATTGGTGGATTCCTCACCTCTGTGTCAGCTTTCATTATTGGTTGGTTCAGAGGGTTTCTATCATGCGCTAGCTACATCTTGTGTACGCTGGAAATGTGCTTTGGTTGGGTTACTACATCTTTTTTTTTCTGATTCCTTCCACGTTATTGGCCTAAGGGTTACACTCGTGCTCTATTGATGAAGGTTGCCTTAATGCCTTCCTTCTAGCGGATATTTTCCTGTCGACTATGACTCATTGCTCTGGGACAAAGATCTAGAGTCCATTTGGCAATACCTTGGGGTTTGCAATCATCATTGGCAGTTTCCTTCACTATCGATAGTGGGAAACCATCACTGTCCCCTGATTGATAGATTCTTCCAAGTGTTCGACTTCAACTCCTTCATTCGCACGTGTTAGATTGTACTGGGTACCTTGACTCTCATTATCATTAGCAGTGAGTAGTCTCGCGTTTGTTAACGGCATACATAAATGACTGGTAATCAAATGATTTCTCACATGGTTGACCTTAGATCATTTATTCCCACTGTATAGAAATATACCACGACGGTCGATGAAGACCTTGGTTTGCATCAGCATGTTTTGGTTCACTTGTCAGTTGCTTCTGTTACTGCTAGTCTACACCATCCACCTTATATGTTGCAATCCTTCACATCGACATCTTATATGCTGGCATCTAAGTTGCAGTGTAGCATCATCTTATTCCATCATATTCATTTGGTACTATTGGGATCAACTTCATCTTTCATATTCATTGATAATCTTATATGTGATATTCAGACATGTACTTTTTCGATCACGATCAGATGATCCATTATGTACTTTCAGTTCTTTATACTTGTATACATAGTGGATCCTCTTGTACTTCATATGTGGACATGCTTTACTTTCTCTAAGCATGGGTATACCCACCTTAGACAGCAGTTTCTTTCTGATCTCTTTTTCATGGCTTGGCAGGCTAAATTCTGGTGAAGTCCTTCTTAGTCTCAACAAGATTCCCTTCCATATACTTAATACATTTCAGCCATCATGTACCCCTTCTGACCTCATATATTAGGGGGCATCTGTTATAGCTCCAAATACCACCCTTGGTATTTGTGATACTTGGTTTATGGCCTTGGGAAACCCCTCCTTGCAGACTTGGTCCATATATTTTAAAAATAGTGTTTTATTCCCTGTACACTACTTTGCCCTAATATAAAAGTGTGTACACATGGGTTAGTCAATACCCAACCTGCATATATGTGTTAAAACACTTTAAAAAAAAAATTTCCTTAACTATGGGCGGAGTTCACGGGTTTTACCTACTGATTACCTCCTAGTTCTTGTGGCCCAACTGTTTCCCAGCTAAAAAACCAATTGGGAGAAGTATAAATAGACTTGTATGGGAAGGCCTTAAGGAGGAGAAGAGATAGAATTACTATACTAGATTATCCTTGACTGAGTCTGAAGTATCCCTGTGCCTCAATCACTTCCCCAAGTTTCAGGAAACCCTTATTTCCTTGAGTGTTGATATTCTCCCACTTGCTTGAGATATCATGGCATTCGTTATGGAAGGAGGTTGTTGAAGACTGGGACTAGACAGATCTGGAGGACAATTCCAATTGGAGTCGGAAGAAGAAAGCTCAGGTGAATTATTTCCGTGTTAGTTATAGCTTTCTACAATAAAAAGAAACGTTGTCTTGTTCCTGAGATTAACTTTGTTTATGCATCAAATATTGTTGTAATTCATGTATGAATGTTATTTTGATGTATAACTAATCATTTTTATTTTATGATATAAAGTTGATTTCATTAAAATGCTTGATCTATATACTACCATGTATGTTCGAATTGGTTGGTTTGCAGATTCAAAGATCATCAGGAGTTGCAGAGGGTCTGAACCCTGCTAGAACTACCCAAACGAAGGACATTCGGGTATGATCACTATCACATAGTTTGTTTATATAAGCATGTTTCCTGAGTTGTATGAGTGTTTCTTACTATAGTTTTCTCTTGCTCTGTTGGGGTTTCAACCCAAAGCCCTAGGGTACTTATTCTCGTAACACTACCAACTAGAATTCTATACAATGTGGAATCTCTTGCCGGTGCTACATCCTGTTTGCTCAACTTGGTGCCTTGATCAGTTGGTTATCAACTATTTTTCAGTTGGTCATTCTGAACTTTTGGAGGAGGTCAATTGCATATTTTTGTTGACCAACAAAAATTCCATTAGCATATTGTTGAATTTCAATGCCTAAGAAGTATTTAATGACCCCTAGACTAGTCATATCGAACTTTGTTTAAATTTCTGCTTTGAAGTTTTCTAGCATCATATTTCCTATATAAATAAGATCATCGATGTAAAGGCATACAACGAATGTTTTTCCTTCATGATTTTTGGTATACAACACTGGCTCATCGTTGCTTCTGTAAAAAACACTTTTGATAAGATAGGTGTCAATGTGACTGTACCAAGCTCTTGGATCTTGTTTCAAGCCATACAAAACTTTCTTCAACCTATACACCTTATGGTCATGTCCTAGAATTTCAAAACCGAGAGGACGCTCCACATAAAATTCTTCTTTCCATATACCATTTAAGAAAGCATATTTTACATCAAGTTGATAAAATTTCCATTTGTGTTGAGATGTTGTGGATAAAATAGTTCTGATAGTGTCTAACCTTGCTACTCGAGCAAAGGCTTCACCATATTCAACACCACACTGTTATAAGAATCCTTTGGAAACCAATATTGCCTTATGTTTATTAATTTCTCCTTTTTCATTCAGATTAGTCTTATATACCCATTTTACACCAATTTTGGTTTTGTCTCTTAGGAGATCAACTAATTCCTAAGTTTAGTTCTTCTATATAACAAAAATTTATTGGTTAATTTCATCAAACCAATGTTTTTATTTAACTACTTATTCAAAATGGGTTGATCGAGATGAAAGAAATGAAAACATATTTTGTTGATCAAACTCATGCTCCTGCTCATATATTTCACTGATGCTTCTTTTTTTCTGATTGTATTTTGAAGATGATGAATCACTAGTGGATTCACTAGTGGAAGATGTACCATTTTCATAGTGGTATGGATCTTCTTGAACATGCAATTTTGGTAGTTGTGGTGGATAAACATGTTGATTTAAAAATGTTGTAAACAATGATAATACTTGGGCGGGGGGGTGGGGAGTGAATTAGTATTAAGGCTAATTTAAAATTTTATGCATATTTTCCTTTACTCATTCAAACTTGGCATTCCTTAAATGAGAGAAATCATTAACAATCCATAAAAACAACCATATGAATAAACACAAGAATACACATCATGAGCAACACATATATGACACAAAGGTTTTAATGTGGAAAACCTTTCAGGAGAAAAACCACCAAACCTTGTTTTTGTTCTTGATGTAAAAATAAGAGCACCTACACTATTACATCACTCTCTTTGTGATCCACCACTCATATGAAGAATAAACTCCCTTTGATTGTTTGCAAGCACCCACTAGAACGAAGCACCAACTCCCTCCTTTTGTAGATATGTGATTTTCTTACCAGAAGTACCATGTGAAGCACCAAATTCACATATTTGTTGCAAGAACCAACTTGCAGCTCCTTGGATTTATGCAAGCACAAAGTTACAGGAGGAACCAACCCCCAATCTTTCTTCAGACACCCACCAGAGATCGAAGCACCAAATTCCTGTATGCAAGCTCAAAACCACACTCAATAAGGAACTAATGTTCTCTATATATGGTAGCTACTCTGCCTGATATGATCTGTGTTCTCCTCATCAACCTTTTCTCTACTCATCCCACAGTGCACTTTGTCCTCCACTCACTATGCAACAACCCACTATTCTGCCAAAAGATAGTCATTCATGACAACTCTCTCAGCAATTTGTCCACACCACAATGTCATACTATTCTCAGCCCTCTTCTCTCAACAACATATATTCAACACTCGACCCCTTGTATTCCACATGCTCTCTCTCATCCTCTCACACAACAACACATGCTCTCTCAGGGTCTCTTTCCTCTACATACGCACTCTCAACCTCTCTCTACAACACTGGTCGACTTGGCCTCTCCTCAACAATGCACACACACCCACAGACCTCTCCACAGATGTCACTAGAAACAGTGTTGATTTCCCCCACATTTCTCAACCACAATCCTGGGTTTTGTTTGACTGAAACATAGTGATTGATGTTGTCTTTGTCAGCCATCCTTTTTCCATTCATGCTTCCTAAGTGTACTTCTAAAATTAGCACTCCTTCCTTCCATTACGTCTGATACATGGTCACTGCAAACTCATTAACCACTGTGAATGGGATATGTTCTATCACTCATTGTTGCTACATTAACCATGAGCATGGGCACATGAGTTTCCCATGTTGAGACATAAATCCTGAGTCAATCGTACACACTCCAACAAGTCTCTTGGTCTTTTTAAGAGAAAATATCATGTACCTGAGGCTCTAATCTTCATTCAGTTTGTCGTAGCATGGAAGAAAAATCAGGGATGGCTTGTCTCAACTCATGACAGACTCCTTTAAAACATCCCGCACAATCATGGTCCTTGCTTCCCTGACTTAGTGATCATTCTAGTTTCCATTACTCCATTAAAGAATTTGTGCAATCCTAGTCCTTACTGCCTTTCCTCAGCAATCTCGACAATTTCCATTACTCCCGTGACACCAATATTACTATGCAAATTTACTTAACTTCCAACTCATTCATCCTTGATACACCTCTATGTTGTAATACGAGAGCCCCACATATTGTAACCTTGTTAAGGCAGGATATTATGAAATCCTGAAATTATGATATTGGCCTTTAGCCTCTAATTTTTTTTCACCATAGGACTAGGTGTTGCGATAGGTGGCATAGAAAGTAGGTGCTAATACCTTCAGTATCCTACTGGGGTCCTTTCTCCTTGTGTTTTCTCTATGCCCTTGGTTCTCTGGGCTCCACGACCAAACACCAATGAACATTGGAGTTCCCTGATATCCCTGACTTTATCAAAATTCAATAAGGGAGGAGTTATGAAATATCCAACATCTAATATGCCCACGTGGCATCTTCATCATGGAAAATTTTAGGGGCTAATATTTGCAAGTGGGTTAATTTTCCATGGTTTTTCTAAAAAAAAAATCACCAATTCTGATTTTTCTTAAAAATAATTCACCCAAATTTTATATTATAAGATTCTCTCTTTAAAAGTTGCCAAAATTATATAAATACTATATATAAAACTAATAGAAATTTGCATGTTTTTACAAAGATATCAACATACATTTTATAATTTGCAACTTGGGGACTAGTAAGGCTCGCCAAGGTTTCTAAACTTGAAGACAAATTTTCGTCCTCAAAATTTTCCCTAATCCTCATAACACTTAGGTTCTACGCCCTTGGTTCTTTTGACTCCATGCAGAAGTGTCAATCAACATCGAAGCTCCCTGTATCAAAACTTTACTAAAATGTAATTACAATGGAGTTACGAAATCTTCCTCCTCCGAAATATACTTCCCACGTGGCATCTCCACAGCACTTAGGTGCTAATCCTTGCTTCTGATACTCAGCCGGATTCGATATTGAGCCCTTTAAATATACCATGAGCTTTTGAGTTCTCGAGTTTCTGAAGTTCTGAACCTCTAGGGTTCTGATGTTATAGCCTACTTTCAATATTCGACCTACTCTGATATTCAACCATTAATATGTATTGAGCTTCTTACCTTCTAAGGTCTCGAAGTTCTGAAGTTTTGAAGTTCTGAACCTTCAGAGTTTTGTTGTTCCAACCTGCTTCCAATATATATTTATGACTCTGGATAGAAATATCTCCCCTACTTCTGGTGGCTAACCAAGAATAACAGAATGAAAAATGACCTAACGTTTTCCTTAAAGTAAGTATATGAGGGGATGAAACCTACTTGGAATCTATCGTATGTTTCACTCCTCCTTTGGATTTAATGCTCCAATACTAGCTCCATCTGCCAAAATTAGAACCTACACAACCTAACAACACAAGCCATGAAACTATGAGATCTATGTAGCATCATCTATCCACTTTATTCAACAGATCAACATGGTATTGAAAAACATGAAATAACAACATCACATATAGGAAAACAAAATAACCCTTTGTATTGATATAAATGGAGTGAGTTAGAACCATACATAGGTGTTGATATTGTAAAAGAGCTCCTCCAAGTTATTGACTTGGCCTTCCTTTATCACAAAGTGCACCTCCAATCAACCCAAATTCATGAAATGATAACTCTCACAACAACAACAAAAGGGTAGAATCACTCTCCAAAAGCCAACCCCTTGCATATGGAAGGTTGTAAATATATAAAGCAGTGAGGTAAGTTGGGCATTCTTATCCTTTTACCAATCTTGGGATTAAGATCCACTCTTGATGGGAGGATGAGATTTAAGGATAAGGGATGGAAACTCCAAGGTAGGATATGATAAGATTCGAAAGTTTTATCTGAGGTAAATGATTACAATAGATCCTGGAAGCCTCTGGAAATGGAGGCTTCGAGACTCTCTCTTTCTCAAATTTATAGAACCAACACAAGTGAAGAGGGGAGCAACCTTTAGGTGATCAACGTAGGCCACAGTGGAGAAACCTCTAGGTGAACGTTGTTTAACAAGAGGCTAGGGTGCATTGGCCCTAAAACTAGCTCAGTTGATGTAGTTTAGGGTATAAATTCTCGGGAATGAAAGAGTCATGAATAGGTTTTTGTGTAATGATGATGTAATTGGGGACTAGGATGTTGATTGATCCCATTAGGAAGTTGATTAATTATATGAGAAAAATGGCCTATAACAGAGTGCCAACTAAAGTGAAAATTTAGAGATGATGACCGATGACTGAAGTGCTTTAGCTTGTGAAAAGTCAGGATTAAGAACAACTGCCAAGATCGTCTTCTATTACAATACATTTACATCATGACATCCTTTTTCTAAGGGAGGCATACCCATATTCATCACATAATCTAACATTACATTTATAATGATAAAAAGACATGTCCACTAATGACTGATGGTGGACCCATAACTAGATGACTGTCAGTACATGGCCATCATACATAGTGATCTCTATATAATCCTGAAATTGCAGTCCGAATGGCGGAAAATAGATCTAGGTTCTTCTATCTCATTCACACAGCCAACCAATGTACGAGTATCACCATGTGAATCAATGAGTTGAATTCGAACATGTTAGACAACATCTTATTACCAGCCAATGATGTAAGACATTAATAGACGTGAGAGAAACCACCAATGTTGTTAATGGCTCTTAAGGTACTCAATTACAATCTACATGGTGCGAATAAATGTGTTGATGTCGAACACTACACAAAATATTTTGGTCAAAGTTCAATCATGTAAATCTACCACTAAGAGAGAGGAAACTTGTCATTGATGTATGCAAGCACCAAGGTATGGATGGGTGTTTCTAAGTCAACTTCCTAGATAATGTGTTGATGTCGATAGGAAGTGACCTATCACAATAGGACCTTGATGTATCCCCAATCAACGACATGAAACTGGTATGATGATCGAGACAGAAAGATCAAAATGGTGTTGATATGGAATTGGATCAGGAAAATAAAAAATGGAATGAAGGCTTAAGAGTATTGTAATGGTTATAAGTTGAATGACTTCTCTTGGACACACCGACGACACTGAAATGGAGTTGGAAATGTTGAACCGAAACTGAAATGAGGGTTTTGTGAAGGTATGATGAACCAAAAGACAAGCAGATTACCCAACCCAATAGCCACGGATATGAAGTGACAGAGGGTCGTGTTCATGAGAGACTTTCTATCATTAACAAATGGAGTACCCTATTTTCCCAATTTTCCCAGCAATACTGGTTAATACCTCTTTATTTTTTAACAATATTGAGGAGGATAACATATGCTTGATCTGTAAGTCCATCCTTCCGATGAATCCCTATGAGTATATTTAATGAAGCTAGAGAAGGAGTGCTTTGTTTCCGTCATGATCGATAAGTCCATCACTCTTTGATGTTTTTACGAGTCCAGTGATGGTGAGAACTTGACTTATTTTTCATGTTTAGAGAGCTTCAAAAGGAGGTGAAAAATAAAATTCTAGATGTCCCTTTTCATAGGTAGTCCCTTAGGTCCAAAAAGATAGAAAAAAGTACCCAAGAGAACCTATTAACCATGTTTGACTAAGGTATTTCTTTTTCGTAGTTAGTCTATCTCAGTCTAGAAAAGGGTTAAACTTATACTGAGTAAATTTATTTTCATTTACTTTTACGATTTTGAAAAGACAAGTGCTCAAAAACCTTTTCAATTTTTGGGAGTTTGAAAAGAGATAAAAGAGGAATCCAAGGGGATCCTTTTTCGTAGGTTTAAAGAGTCTAAAAAAAGAGATAAAAGTGTACTCTTCGTTCAAAATAACCTATTTAAAGAACAAATAAATCTGTTAACAACTACTAACTTTCTCAGAACAACATAGAAATGATTAAACATAACTATTTCATAGTAAAAATGAATCATGACTAGGTCAAAACATTAAATATGAATAAAGTAATGAAAAATATGACCATATATATCCAAAAATGACTATTCATCTTAACCATTTCACATTTACTTTCAACAGTGAGAGTACTGAGTACCTTTTCCCTCGATATTTTGCAGCTGATTGTGGCCAATCTAGTGGATGATTTCAAGTACCATCGCTTCCATGTATGACCTAAAACCCTTACCTTTCTTTTAGGGGTTCCATTTTATGATTGCAAGAAAAAATTTTGAGTTTTTTAGGGCTATGTGGTTCCATAATTTTTTCCTAGGACCAATGTAGGCCTAGATGGTCAAAAGTTGCATTGCACCTAAGCCATCATGCACTGCAAGTAGGGGTGCAATGCTTTGGTTTGTTCTTTTGGGGTGTGTTGGGAACAAATCTAAAGTTTTTTCAACATTGTTTCCTCAAAATTTGTCAATTTTTTTGCATGAAAAGGAGCCTAATGAATATCTTGTTGATGTTTCAGGGGTTCATCAACATAAAATGGGTTGCGTATGGAGAGGAAGAGAACATGAGGAACACGATTTAAATGCATCAAATGATTTTGCTACCATCCAGGTATTAAGGAGTTGTGGATTACTAAAATTATTTTAGAATCATAGTATGAGGCAAAAAATGGAGTTATTGAAATACGTTGTTCGTTCATGGGATGTTCATGAACAAGCGTTTAGGTTTGAGGAACATTTTCTAGAGATAAAGGGAGAGGATATAGGTGCCCCCATATATCTCCTAGGTGGTTGAATTGGTGGGGAGATAGTGAAATATTATAGCACCACCTATTGTAACCTTGAGCATAGCCAACAAAGGATGGAAATATCAGTATAAAATATGTGACCCAGTTACCTTGAATAATGATCCTATTCATTATCACAAGATTGGCAGGTAGCTCAATATTGCATGTGGCAAGCATATCATACATGCAATATGGATTGGAGTGTCTAGAGCCAACACTCTTCAACTGGAGCGAAGCAGTTTTGGTCAATATGAAAGAACAACTATCTAAAGCAAAAGAGGGAAAACTAAAGAAATTTTAATACTATGGGATCTTAGTGTCCTTTGCACTAAAGTAGGTTCCATTACTTCAGCCTTAGTAGATCCTATTGTATACTTCGAGCACAACCAGCAAAGGATGGAAAGATCAATATAAAATGAGTTACCTAGTTACCTTTAAGAATGATCCTATTCATTATCACAAGATTGGAAGGAAGCTCAACATTGCATGTGGCAAGCATATGATACATGCAATATGGATTGGAGTGTCTAGAGCTAACACTCTTCAACTGGAGCGAGGGAGTTTTGGTCAATATGAAAGAACTAAAGAGAAAGAGGGAAAACTAAATAACTTTGAATATAGTGCGATCCTAGTTTCCTTTTCACTAAATCGGATTCCATTACTTCAGCCTCAGTAGATCCTATTGTAGATCTTGAGCACAGCCAACAAAGGATGGAAAGATCAATATAAAATATGTGACCTAGTTACCTTTAAGAATGATCGTATTTATTATTGCAATATTGGAAGGTATCTCAACATTGCATGTGAAAACCATATCATACATGAAATATGGATTAGAGTGTCTAGAGTAGACACTGTTCAACTGGAGCAAGGGAGTTTTGGTCAATAGGAAAGAACAACTATCTAAAGAAAAAGAGGGAAAACTAAAGAAATTTGAATATGGTGCAATCTTAGTTCCTTTGCACTAGAGCAGGTTCCATTACTTCAGCTGCATCAACTCATGCTTGAACCTATCTACTTGAGGGTGCCACGGATGAGGAGGTGGATAGATCACATGTCCCGACATGTAGTGTTGTCAGCGATCAACTTCTCACCAGCCTTCTTCAAATGGCTGCACAAATAATTTAGTATGATCAACGTCTATCATTAGGAAGGCATGGATTTCTGTGATGACCCTAAGCTTGTACTTCCTCAGTGTGAGGAAGGGGGTGCTTCAGGTAAGAAATTTCAACCTTTTAAGTTTTGAAAGTTTTACCATTTTTTTGTTTTTTGTTTTTATGTTTCTCGAACTAAACTATTGATGTTTCATGCAGATGTTGGACCAATTCGAACTATTGGTTCTTCATATCCTTTTCATGAAGAGGAACAACAACAAGAGGAGGCAGTAGAACCAACATAGGTCATTGTGGTAGGACGAGATATACTATGGGATCCTGATGAAGCAAAGGTCATATCAGAGATAGAATTCCACATGGAAGGGTTGACACATGGAATTGATGAGACCGTAGTCGACCAGTTTCCGCTTAGACTTTAGTGATACACTACATGAGTGCCTAGTGGTATTGGTCAACTACTGGGCAAGATGCCTCGTGCACTAGCATTCTATCATGAGCACCTTTGATTTGTCTACTTAGACCTTTGCATGTAGTCTTTTATATGGGAAATGTATGACATATGTGTCTCGGGCAGAAATTTTTGTGAAACCAAACTTACTATATATATATATATATATATATATATATATATATATATTCATTATTTTTGGATTTCTATTTTATTTTCAATATGATGTCATATGAATTAATTACATTTCTTGCAAGTGTCTATCTAAAACATGATTAGCTAGAGCATGTGTCAATGCATTTAGATTTCTAGAAATATGTTCATATTGTATGAAATAGAAATGCATTTCTAGAAGATGAACTCTTAAAACCATGTGTAATATGGTGGAACTTCTAATTGAATAGACACTCGCAAGTTCTAGTACTATGAGTTGTGAGTCAATTCTAATGACTAAATGGTGGATACCATGTGCAATAGCATTATCTAATAGCTCGAACACTTTTCTATACTTAGCGATGTTGTTGGTGGAACAACCAATACAAATCCCTTGGAGACTCAATAAATCCCCATTTGGAGTAACAATAGCCCATGTTGCGAAAGATAAGTTCTGAGTACTACAACTAGTACCATCAACATAACTGAGAGAAGTTTCAAGAGATACTGACATATATAAACCAAATGTAAAAGGAAATCAATAGAAACCATGTAAAAATTTGAAAAGACAAACTGCAAACACACTCAACACACCTATAGATAGTATGTACACATTGAAAACTACACTTGAGATCAAGCATAATATTTTTTGAGGTACAACCCATTTCCTAGTTGCACCAGGGGAATTCCATCAAAATCTACTAACTTGTAGGACCCTTTTGCAAAGACTCACTTGACAACGTATGGACCTAACCAAATGGGTTGAAACTTTCCTAAACCTAAATTATCATACTCCTGGTCATACAAAAGAACGAGGTATCCTTCCAACAAGGTCCAAGGCTTGACACTTCTTTCATATTGCGCCTTGATGTGTCTTTTATGAGCTTCATTAACTATAGCAGCATCGTGTCAGGTTTCATCTAAATGATTCATATGTAAAAGATGATCCTCCTATATGGAAGTGGAAGGAAGAAGTTCGATAACTAGTTTCAATAATGGAATTTGAAATTCAATTGGAAGGATAGATTCTAGACCATATACCAACTGAAAGGGTGTGAATCCTGTAGCAGTCCTGATTGAGGTTTGGTATGCCCACAAAGTAGGGTAAAGAAGAAAATGTTAGTTTGGTTTGTGTATCAATACCATCAATTGAATCATCGTCTTAATAAATTTATTGATGGCCTCAACTTGTCCATTAGCCTGAGGATACTATGGAGTGGAACTTCCATGGGAAAGTCCCAACTGAGCAGTTAGTTCAGTCATCATATGATTTCAGAAATGTTTCCATGATACATAACTATTGCTTATGGAACACCAAACTGTGCGATGACATGGTTGAAAAATAAGTATGCAACCGTTTCTATAGTGTTGTTAAATGTATGCATCGCGTCAGCCCATTTAGTAAAGTAGTAAACTATGACGATAATTAACCATGCCCTCTAGCCGAGTGAAAGTTACATGTCATAAAATCGATACCCCATTTCTCGAAGGGACCAATAACGATAACAGGATGCAATAGAGTGGGTGGAGAATATGCCTTACGATCATATATTTGTCATGCATGACACTTCTAGATAGGGAGGATGTAGTCTCGAAAGATGGTAGGCCAAAAGTAACCAACACGTAAAATTTTCTGTGTGGTAACATAACCAGATAAATGTCCACTACATGCCCCAGAGTGACATTCATTTATAACTTTCTTGGCTTTCTCAAGATTGAAGCACCTTCATAAAATTGTAGCGATACTACGACAGTAAAGGGTATCATTGATAATGATCTAATTTCAGGCTTGGTAATGAATACATCGCTGCTCCGAGCGAGAGGCACTAAACTGGAAATTTTTGGTATGGAGATAAATAAGGAAATATCCATACCATGGGTCAGATGATGAGGTAAAAAACGACGACTTGTTGGGAATATAATCTTTAGATGTAGATTCAGAATTAGGGGAAGGAAGATCGTGCATTAGCTCCCTGAAAACCAAGGATTTCTTTCACTTCGATTTGATAAACTCCATGTCAAATTCCTGTAAAATGACAATCCATTTTAAGTACTTCCCCCCCAGCAATTGACGTGACAAAATGTATGTCATAGGGTTGCAATTCGAAATGACCATAGCTTTCTGAAGCAAGATGTAATGGCGAAATCTCTAGACGTATTGAACAACCACCAAAGCCAACATTTCTACATGGGGATATCGGATCTAGGTGTCATTAAGGTTGAGACTCAGATAATAAATGGGATGTTCAATCCTAAATTATTTTCTTGGACCAATACCATTTCTATAGTAGAAATGGAAGCAACAAGATACAAGAAGTAGTCACAATGATAATCAGGGGGCTAAAGAAGAGATGCCCAAACCAATTCATCTTTTAGGGCATCAAACACTCTATGGGATGCGTCATCCCAAAGGAAGGGAATCACTCTCCAAAATCCAACCCCTTTCATATGGAAGGTTGCAAATATATATAGGAGTGAGGTAAGTTGGGATTTATTATGCTTTTACCAATATTGGGATTGAGATCCACTCTTGATGGGAGGATGAGATCTAAGGATAAGGGATGGAAAACCCAAGGTAGGATAGGATAGGATTCAACATTTTTATCTGAGCTAAATGATTACAACAGATCATGGAAGCTTCTAGAAATGGAGGATTTAGGATTCTCTCTCTTTTTCCTGAATTCTCGAACCAACCCAGGTGCAAAGGGGAGAAACCTGTAGGTGATGAACGCAAGCCATAATCGAGCAACATGTAGTTAAATTTTTTCCAGAAAGAGGTCATGGTAGGTTGGCCCTAAAAATGACTCAGATGATGTAGTTTAAGGCAAAAAACTTTGGGGAATGAGAGTGTCATGCATAGGGATTTGTCGAATGATGATGTAAAGGGTGAATAGGATGTTAAATGATCCCATTAGGAGGTTGATTGATCAAATTAGATAAAACAACCTATAACAGGCTTTCTTTGATATTCAACCCTTCCGACGTGCCAAGCTTCCGCCCTTCTAAAATTCAGAGTTCTGAAATTCGCCTTACTCATAAGGAATTCAAGATCATTACTTCGGAAATCAATAAATTTTGATCCTGAGATCCATTTATGGACTTCCACATACCGTTGGAAATATATTTCCAAGCACTAACCAATTCTGTTATTTCCAAGAGTATATGAGTTGATCTCATGATGTAAAATATCCTCTCAAGCATGGGAATCCAAACCACCATAGTCGTCTTTTTATGGATTTTCCAATAGGCTTGCTACTATTGTGATTCTCTACCATATGCTTCAGCAACCATGGAACTCCCCCTAATATTGATACACCAGTCACATCAATGCTAACATTTTTTCTGGCATAGATAGCCCAGTAGACATCAAATTTTTTCCCTAATCATCATGTTGGTACATACATCCATGTTCATCTGGTTGACATCAATGCCAAGACACTTGCTAACTGTCAGGAAATGTCAAATTCCCAACTTAATATCACAACATGGCTTTTTACATCAATTCCAACACACTTATTGCCACTATCTAGAGAAACAATGCCAATTGTCCAATATTCTCCCCCTTTGGCATTGATGGAAACACCTATTCACTTCTCCACTTCGATGGCTAATCCTCATGATTCTTCCACACATCTCCCTAGCGCATGATCCACAACTGGATTTATTTCCTTTTCTTGGGCCATCACAACTTGTTCTTCAATAAGCTTCTCTCCTCCTTTGACATCAATAGAAAATGGCTACAATCTACTTCTTCTTCGCCATGAAATCATCGACTGTCAATGACCGAAGTTCTGACTGCTAATGTGCGTTCTTCTCTGTAGACTTCTCTTCAAGGATTGATATATATTTCTTCTCGATAAACTGGACATATGTGATATGCTTCCTCTGAACATATACTACCTCTACTTTGAATTCCTCTAGTTTTTGACACCTTGTGGCTGCTGGCTAAATATTGTTTCTGCCAATGCATATTTTGTACCAATTAGAAAGAAATTATACCAAATAAAAGTTATCATGGTATTGATGTTGTTGCAACTACCACCCACCCATTAGTAATACATTAACATTTCTCTTCACTGTTGCTGCTACTACCAAGACTGCACTTACTTCTCTTGAGCATCTTAAACACTTCTCCCCTTGAGATCATACTTCTACATTAGGGACTACTTTTATTTACTCATCAATATTTCTTTATGAGGATGAAAATTGTTCCTTTCTACTACTATAAAAGAAAATCTCATTGATCCAGTCCCCTCTGATCTCCTGCATCTACTTCTTTGCTTCTGAGTAGGGACTGATCCTACAGACCTGACTTGTCTGAGAGCTTCCTATCATTCCACACTTTTGTTTCAGCTCATCTTATTTTCACAACATAGAGTGTTCTTGTGTACTCCCCCTGAAACCTGGTTGGCTACACTCCTCCTCTCTCCTTCAATGCTCATACATTTGAAATAATCAAATACGTTGCTATAATCAGCAAGGGGACTTAACCATACCTTAAACAATTAGATCCATATTTTTTTCTATTATTTCTCTCTTCCTACATTTGACTTATTCGACCTCCCTTGAGGCCATTCTCTTCCTTTACTGAAGAGAAACAAAGGATATACTCCCCCTGAGAAAATCATCTCCCTTCTTATTCCAAACCTTCAATTCTCGACACCTAATAGGAGCATTACCTTTTAGCTTCTTCTTTTCCAATGTTTGGGATTTCTCTTAGCTGCACATGGCTAGAGGAAACTTCTCCTTCAAGTCCTCTTTCTTAACCCAAGTATTCTTGTTGCCTTTATGCCTTACAGAGGGGTCTAATACAAGGCTAAGAAGATCATTTTTCTTAGTTTTCTTTTGATTTCTTCATCCTCTTTTCATATTTCTCTTTCGATACTGATCACTGAAGACAAACTTGTATTCCTCTACTCCACTATTTATTCTTGTCTTCAACTCTAGAGATGCTACATTTGCATGCATATGATGAGAAGCAAGGTTTATTATATTTTATTTGCAACGTGCTACCTCATGCCCAAAGTTTTCACAGTTGTAGCATTTGATATGGCTTTAAAAGGGGTAGAGGAATTACCATATCTTCCAACATTATTGTCACGACCTCTAATACTACAATCATTCCTTCTCCTACTATTTCTCCACATTTTTTTTTCTTTCATGCTATTTACAATCAATGGCTTTATTTCCAAAATTATTTCGAGAAAAACAATACCCACGAAATGGATTTTGAGCCCTGAAGAAATATTTACCTTAGTGGATTTGTCCTTTAGGGGGAAAGGGCCTCTGTTGGTTCTTCAACTACCTCACATGGAAATTTGCATTACTTCCTCATATTCTTCCTTTCTATTTCCCCGATCTCTTCTGCTGCTCTAATTGTTGTTTACTCTTACCATTCTGTTGTTGATTTATCTTCCCTTTCCATTGCTACCCAACGAATTCTTTCCCTTTATTGTTGTTGGAACCTAAAACTAACTTTACTTGGGAAGTTGACCCTTCAACTTTCATAATCTTGGAGCTTGGTTTTTCTTTGAAACCCAAACTAGTTTTGATGAGAGGGGATATTTACTTAACAAGCATCTCATTCAAAGCCTTTGTGCTCTCCTCAAGCTTCTGGTATTGAGACAACTCTTTATTTTAATTTTCTAAGTCATGTCTCAATGAGACTACTTCAACTTGTAGTCTCTCACAGTGAGCTTCTCTTCCATCTAGCTGAATGGTTAGCCTTCGATTCAATCTGCTAGTATCTTCTTGCTTAGCATTCAGATCAACTTTTGTTTTTCTCAAATTCTCATTCTCAAGCCCATAATCGTGCAATTGCGCCTTTTTCTTGAGATTTTCTTTTGATATCTCCTTGATCTCTTTTAGAGAATATGCCAACTTCTTCCTCAAATAGATCCTTTCATATAGATCAATTTCTTCACTATCAAAGGTGCTGGATCAGCCACCATAAATATATAATTCCATCTCTGTGTCCATATAATCTTCCATAGTTCTTAGGAGTATTCCATCTTCATCACTTCCAATGATACCCCTATTCTCTTTACGAGATATACTCTCTTCTTCTTTAGAATATCCCTCATTTTCTATTGCTACTAAAGTAGGTCTATCTTCATTACTACTACTAGATGCATGGCTATCTCTATCCTCAAGTGATTCACATGAACATCTAGATAACAAGTGACCTATTTATTTACATTTATCACAAAGAAATAATTTACCTTTTGAGTCACATGGCCTCTCATCCAGGTATTCTTCTTCACCATCCTTGGAGTGAAGATCAGTAGTTTTCTCACATGAAGAAATATCTTCAATCTTTTGAGCATATTTCCTTTCAGATGCCTTCTCCTTTCTCTTTCTTTTAATCTTATCACCAACAACTACATGCTATCATTCACTACTTGAGAAACAAGGTTTTTTGACTTCCTCTGTTGCTACATAATTTTCTCCTCTATATAGACATTGCAATATGTCCAAAATTTCCTTTGCTGACTCACAATGCCTCACTTTATCGGCATATGGCTTAGACAACCCTTTCATGATGATTTCCTTGGCTTCTATATTGAACTCATTCCTCTCTTCATATATCATAGAAAACCAAATGTCTTCATTGATTACCATTAAATAATCTTCCATTCTAATCTTCTAAAGCTCTAATCCAGGTGGATATTGGTGGCCACCTGCCAAGTCCACCTGGACCCCCACCATTGTTCTTCTCAGCATTTTCAGTTTCCTTAATTGTAGCACAAATTACTATTTTTAGCAGTTTTTCGGGTCCTGAACTTCCGGAGCCGTTTTGAGGCCCTAAACGACGTTTTTTGGGGAATCCAAGGGCAACATGGGTCCATGGAATGGACCGATGTTGCCCGTTCCAACAATGATAGTGCTCGGATAGATCTTTCTAACGAGCTATTGTATGCATCAAACGGAGATCGTATGCCAAAGTTACGACCCCGGGAAGTTGATGTACCAACTTACACCAAACGGGGCCCATAGTTTGGCGTTTCATCTTCTAGGGTTAGGTTTTGGAATGTTAAAGGGTTTTTCCACTGTTTCTCAACAATAAATAGGCCTTCGAGCCTCATTGTAAGACAGTTTAGAGGCATGTAGCCATCACATCTCTTCTCAGAGATAAGCTACCATCGCCCTAGCTGGTTTATTTCCATTCCTGGTTGTAAGCATATTTCAGTATTTTCCATTAATGAAATGAAGTATTATTTCCGCTACATCTTTGTGTATATGGTTATCTCTGTAATTTGTTGCGTTCCTGTTTAAATCTGGATCAGTGGTATTAGAGCGGTCTGCTTTTTCTCTGTTTTTCTTTGCATGTCCCCAACAAGGTCGGGATATAAGGAGTCAGGGCTTGAACTGGTTGAACCTTTGCAAGACCAGCCTCGCAAATCCCGACGGCCTCCCATGGCGGATGAGAAGAAAGATGAGGGGGCAGGAGATCCCATCAAAATCTTGCTCGAAGAAGCCCTCGAGCGACAACGGAACACGATGATGGACAGCTTTGCCCAGATCCTTCAGCGGCTACCCAGAAGGAACATATCGGCTTCCAGCAGCTACACTGGAAACACCACACCCTTTAAGGTACAAGTTAATTTTGAAATCCCCATATTCGAGGGTCAGATAGACGCAGATGCCGTAGATAAATGGTTAAATCTGCTAGAGGGTTATTTTTCTGTTCATGAACTTTCGAGTCGGGAAAAGATTGTTTTTGCTCTTCTCAAAGCAACCCCCCACGTCAAAGACTGGTGGGAAACCTACTGCGAGCAGAAGGATGAAAGTACTGGCTCACTATTTTCAGCCGCACCCACCTGGGATTTGTTCTGGGATGCCATCAAGGAGCAATACTACCCTGTTAGAAGCTATGAGGATGAATACATAAAGTGCACCACGCTGCGGCAGGGAAGGGACCAAGACGTGCCGGAGATCACCAATCTTTTCCATACCCTTCGCACAAAGTTGGGTATCAAGGATTCAGAGCAACATTTCATACTCAAATACCGTGGTTGCCTGCACAAGTACATCTAGGAAGAAATACAATTCCTAAAAATCTCCTCGCTCGGCGCCGCATACCGATATGCCGTCAAGGTCGAGCAGAAGTTTAAACAAAAGAAGCGAGACTTTGGATCTGCGAATCCAAAGCAGGGGAAAGGTGCCCCTAAACCATAGAACAAAGGACAAATCCAAGGCGGGACAACCCAAGACAACCAGTCGAAGCTGCAAGCAAAGAACAGCACCGCGAAGCCGAGAAAGGACACTGGAAAATGGTGCGAGTTCCATAAGAGCTCCACTCACAACACAAGTGAGTGTCGGGCCAAGCAGTCACTGGTGGCTGAGCTAAAGGTTTCAGAATCAGATGCATGTTCCGACTCTGAGTCAGAACCCGAGAAGGGGAATGAAAAAGGGAAGCAGATCATTGATGCGGATCCCATCGCCACTGTTGCTACCGCAAAGATTCAGAAAAATGAACCCGAAGATCCAGAGGAGGAGGAGCGTCTCTTCCACTCCCAGATGTGGGTAAAGGGCTCCCCGATACAGTTCATTGTTGATAGCGGGAGTCAAAAGAACCTCATTGCGGCAGAGGTAGTGAAGCGGCTGGGCTTACCGACCACAGCACATCCACAACCATACACCATTGGGTGGCTTCACCAAGGACGAGATCTTCGCGTGAGCCAGCAGTGTCACCTTCCATACAACATCAAGCCCTTCACGGATGAGGTATTGTGTGACATTGCTCCCCTTGAAGTTTGTGATATATTACTAGGACAACCATACTTGTGGAAGCGACATGTTGTGTATGAATCAAGGCCACGTGCTGTTATTATTACATTGGGAAATAAGTTGTACAGGATACCAGAGGTAGCACCACCTACCGCCATCTCTTTGATTACTGCAAAACAATGCAGTAAGATCATTTCCAAAACCAAGAAATTTGTTTTCCTGATGATACGCCCTCAAGGAAAGAAGAAGACAGTGGCCGCGGCCTCCAGACGGGGTCCCTCTGCACGACAACTACAGATGGAAAAGGTTGTGGAGGAGTACGAGGACATCTTCACCTCTCCGGCAGGGGTTCCTCTGCATTGTCAAGTCAAGCACTCCATCGATCTGACCCCAGGTGCGCCGCTACCCAATGGACCAATTTATTGGCGCTCCGTTCTGGAGAACGATGAAATCAAGAGGCAGATTCAGGAGCTCCTACAGAAAGGTCACATCCGTCCGAGTTCATCGCCCTGTGGGAGCCCGATCGTGTTGGTACAGAAGAAGGATGGGACATGGAGACTCTGTATTGACTATCGGGCGCTGAACAAGATCACTGTCCGTAATAGGTACCCGATCCCGCGGATTGATGACCTCCTAGACCAACTAAAGGGGGCGAAATATTTCAGCAAGATCGATCTGAAGTCAGGATATCACCAGGTACCAATCGAACCCTCTGATGTGTGGAAGACTGCCTTCAAATCCAAGGAGGGCCTCTTTGAATGGTTGGTTATGCCTTTCGGATTGACGAATGCTCCTGCAACCTTCATGAGGCTAATGGATGACATCTTTCGGCCATTCACCAACTCCTTTTTAGTAGTATACTTGGATGACATTCTGATCTTCAGCCAGAGTTGGGAAGAGCACCTCCACCACATCCGACAGGTTCTCCAAACACTGCCGCAACACAAGCTATGTGCCAATTTGGAGAAATGCACTTTTGGCATGACCCAGGTTCAGTATCTGGGATACATCATTGATGAGCAGGGGGTGCATGTCGATCCAGCCAAGATCCAAGTCATTCAGGATTGGCCCTCTCCAACCACTCTAACAGAGCTCCGCAACTTTCTAGGTCTTGCCAACTTCTACCGCAGGTTTGTGTTGGGGTTTTCTCATATTTCTTGGCCCTTGAGTCAAGTCACCAAGGGAGGGGCGAAAGCAAGATTCTTTTGGTCTGAATCTCAACAGAAGGCATTCATGGAGTTGAAGGATCGCCTCTGCACGGCACTAGTGCTCGCGTTACCAGATTTACAACAACCATTTGAGTTCGTGACAGATGCCTCTGACTATGCTATTAGGGCAGTCCTTACTCAACATGGACATCCAGTGGCATATCATAGTGAAACACTTTCAGACACAGTCCGGAAGTACCCCACTTATGATAAAGAGATGTATTCCATTGTACAAGCCTACCGACAATGGAAGCATTACATTTTGGGGAAGGAAACGGTCATCCACACAGACCACTGACCCCTGCAGTTCATACAGACCCAAGGGAAATTGCAGAACGATCGCCATCAGAAGTGGTCTACATACCTGCAACAGTTCCACTTGAATATCAAGTATAAGAAGGGCAGCACCAATAATGTTGCAGATTGCCTCAGTCGACCACCGATCATGGCGTTAATCACCGTGCTCAACTCTTGTGGGCACGAGACTTCTGATTGGCCACTTCTCTACAAAAGCGACCCAGAATTTGGCCACACATACCAGACACTCTTGGAGGGTCGGCATGTTCCAGATTTTCACCTCCAGGATGCCCTATTATGCCACCTCGGTCACCTTTGTGTTCCTTCAAGCAAGCGTGCCAAGATGATTTGGGAATCCCACTACAGTTGGGCTGCTGGGCATTTCGGGGTCGAGAAAATAGTGGCAGTTCTGCAAAATTATTTTTATTGGCCGAATCTTCGACAGGATGTTGGGAAGTACATCAGATCATGTACTGCCTGTGCCATTGCCAAACCGACCATTAAGAAGCACGGCCTCTATACCCCGTTGCCTACCCCTAGTCGACCTTGGGAATCCATCTCCATGGATTACATGTTAGGCCTTCCTTCCACTAAGCATGGAAATGACTGTGTTTTTTTGGTCGTCGACAGGTTCTCGAAGATGGCCATTATGGTGGCCTGCAAGAAGAATATCACAGCAAAAGCCACTGCTAAACTCTTCTTTGAACGAGTGTGGGTGCACTTTGGGATCCCACAGTCTATCATCTCAGATCGGGACAGTCGGTTTCTCAGCACATTTTGGTCCAGTCTCTGGTCAATGCTGGACACCAAACTCACGAAGTCCACAGCCTTCCATCCTCAAACTGATGGCCAGACAGAGGTGGTCAATAGGATGATTGCGCACATTTTGCGCATGTATAACTCAAAGCATCCATGCACATGGGACGAGAGCCTCCCCTATGTTCAGCACAGCTACAACCGAGCTTTTCACAGCTCCACTGGCCATAGCCCTTTTCAGGTGGGTTTGGGATTCCAGCCACTATGCCCCATTGATGTGGCCATGCCACTTGCAGCTACTCACATAAATTCAGCTCATGTCCAGTCCGAAACAGATAAGGCCACCAGCTTAATTGAGCGCATCCAACACATTCGCCAGCAGGTCCATGACATTCTTGAGAAATAAAATGCCAAGTACAAGCAGCGACATGACCAACATCGGGTGCCACACAAGTTTTAGGTGGGCGACAAAGTCTGGTTGCATTTGCAAAAGGAACGCCTTACTGGAGCCTATCGGAAATTGAGACCACTCCGATATGGTCCTTACACCATTACTAAGGCTATGGGAGACAATGCATTTGAGCTCAGCATTCCCTCATTCCTTGGCCTGCACCCAGTTTTCAATGTGGACCGCCTTCGGCCATACTTTCCACCATTGCTAGACACATCCGACATTGCAGAACAGCTCAAACCCACAGAATTAAATCCAGCTTGCATGGAACAAGCTGCAGCTGATCGGATCATGGACACACAGATCAAGAACACTCGCCAACAGAATATCCAACTGTATCGAGTTTTCAAAGCAGGCCAACTCCTTAGCAGGGCAAGTGGCTCACCAGGGAACAAGTTCAGCAAAAGTTTCCTCATCTCATGGAGGAGCTCAACACAATGGGGACCATTGCTTCCTAAGGGGGGAGGAATGATCCAGGTGGATATTAGTGGCCACCTGCCAAGTCCACCTGGACCCCCACCATTGTTCTTCTCAGCATTTTCAGTTTCCTTAATTGTAGCACAACTTACTATTTTTAGCAGTTTTTCGGGTCCTGAACTTCCGAAGCCGTTTTGAGGCCCTAAACGACGTTTTTTGGGGAATCCAGGGGAAACATGGGTCCATGGACCGATGTTGCCCGTTCCAACAATGATAGTGCTCGGATAGATCTTTCTAACGAGCTATTGTATGCATCAAACGGAGATCGTATGCCAAAGTTACGACCCTGGGAAGTTGATGTACCAACTTACCCCAAACGGGGCCCATAGTTTGGCGTTTCATCTTCTAGGGTTAGGTTTTGGAATGTTAAAGGGTTTTTCCATTGTTTCTCAACAATAAATAGGCCTTCGAGCCTCATTGTAAGACAGTTCAGAGGCATGTAGCCATCACATCTCTTCTCAGAGATAAGCTACCATCGCCCTAGCTGGTTTATTTCCATTTCTGGTTGTAAGCATATTTCAGTATTTTCCATTAATGAAATGAAGTATTATTTCTGCTGCATCTTTGTGTATATGGTTATCTCTGTAATTTGTTGCATTCCTATTTAAATCCGGATCAAGCTCATAGTACGATCCATTTAAAATTGGAACTCCTTCTGTTGTTATCCAAACTTGATTAGCCATTGTTTCCCTTTGATCTACCTTCTAGTGATTAAGCTATTCCTAAAGGAACCTTACTCTGATACCAATAGTTGGAAACAATGATAATACTAAGAGGGGGGAGGTGAATCAATATTAAGGCTAATTTAAACTTTTTATGCAAATTTTCCTTTACTCATTCAAACTTGGCATCCACTAAATGAGAGCAACAATTAAAAAACCATAACAACAACCATATGAATCAACACAAACATACACATCATGAGAAAAACAAATATTACATGGAGGTTCTAACGTGGAAACCGTTACGGGAGAAAAACCACCAAAGCTTGTTTTTGTTATTGCTGTAAAAATAAGGGAACCTACTCAATTACATCAATCTGTTTATGAGACATCACTCATAGGAAGGAAAAACTCCCTTTGATTTTTTTCTAGCTCCCACTCCTTCTTTTTGTAGATACCTGATCTACTTACCAGAAGCACCATGTGAAGCACCAACGTCATGGATTTGTTGAAAGCACCAACTTCAAGCTCCTTGGATTTATGCAAGCACCATCTTAGAGGAGACACCAACCTACAAGCTTTCTTCAAACACCCACTAGAGATGGAAGCACCAACTTCTTGTATACAAGCTCCAACCCACACTCAATAAGGAACTAATTTTCTCTATAGATTGTAGCTACTCTGCCTAATATCAACTTTTTCTCCTTAGCAACCATTCCTCTACTCATCCCACACTGCACTCTATCCTCTGCTCATTGCGCAATAACCCATTGTTCATCTCAACAATAGTCACTCATCCCAAATCTCTTAGCACATTGTCCAGACAACAACATAATACTATCCTCGACCCTCTTCCCTCAACAACATACATTCAACACTCGACCCCTTTTATTCCATAGGCTCTCTCTCGACCTCTCACATAGCAGCACATGCTCTCTCAGAGTCTCTTTCCTCTGCATAGGCACTCTCAAACTCTCTCTATATCACTGGTGGGCTTGGCCTCTCCTTAGGAGTGTGCACACACCCAGAGAGATCTCCACACAACTAACTAAAAACAATGTTTCTTCCCCCCACATTGCTCAACTTCAATCCTAGTTTTTGTCTCACTGAAACACAGTGATTGATGTTGTCTCTATCAACCATCATTTTTCCATTCACATTGCCCAAGCGTACTTCTGCACTTAGCACTCATGTTGTTGCATTTGATACATGGTCACTGCAACCTCATTAACCAATGAAAATGGGCTCTGTTCTCTCACTCATTGTTTCTCCATTAACCATGAGGAGGGGCACTTGAGTGTTCCCATGTTGAGACATAAATCCTCAGTCAATCCTGCACACTCCAACAAGGATCTTATTCTTTTTAAGAGAAAATCGCATGTACCTGAGGATATGATCTTCATTTAGTTTCTCGTAGCATGGAAGAAAGATCAGGGATGGCTTGTCTTAGCTCATGAAAAACTCCTTTAAATCATCCTGCGCAATTGTGGGCCTTGCTTCCTTGACTCATTGATATCTACAGTCACCATTACTCCATTAAATAATTTGTGCAATCATGTTCCTTGCTGCCTTAACTCAACGATCTCTGCAATCACCATAGCTCCTATGAAACCAACCTTACTATGCACATTTAATCAGTTGCTGACTCATTCATCCTTCATACACCTCTGTGATGCAATCTCGAAGCCCCACATATCGTAACTTTATTAAGGTAGGATATTATGAAATCACAAAATTCTGATATTTCCCTTTAGCCCCTTTTTCTTTGCCTCTTATTTTTTTCACCATAGGACTGGGTGCTGTGACTGACGACATAACACTTAGGTGTTAATACCTTCAGGATCCTACCTAGGGCCTTTCTCCTTGTGTTTTCTCTACACCCTTGGTTCTTTGAGCTCCACAACCAAACTCCAATCAACATAAGATCTCCTTGGTATCGGGACCTTCTAAAATTTCAATTACAAAGGAGTTATAAAATATCTACCCTCTGATATCCCCACGTGACGTCTTCATAGCACTTAGGTGCTAAGCCCTTCATGATGACCTTGGTTCTTTGACCTCCATGACTAAGTTCCAATCAACATCAGAGTTCCCTATATCATAACTTTCTCAAAAAGTAATTGTAACGGAATTATGAAATATTCGTCCTCCGAAACATACTTCCCATGTGGCATCTCTAGAACACTTAGGTGTTAAGCCTTGATTCCGATATTCAGGCTGCTCTAATATTCAACCCTTTCGACATTCCATGACATTCTAAGGTCTCGAAGTTACGAAGTTTCGAACCTTTGGGGTTTCGATGTTCGATATTTCTTCCAATATTTGGCATGCTCCAGTATTCATCCCTTCCGGCGTCTCAAGCTTCCAACCTTCAGAGGTCCTGAAGTTCTGAAGTTATGAACCTCTAGGGTTCTGATATTCTATCCTTCTTCTGATATTCAACCTTCTCTGATATTCAGCCCTTCTGACATCTCGATCTTCTGACATTATAAAATTTGGGGTTCCAAAATTCAGCTTGCTCCTAAGAACTTCAAGATCCTTACTTTGTCTATCAATAAATTTCGATCTTGAGATCCAGTTATGGACTTCCACATACCATTGGAAAGCTCTTTCTAAGAGCTAACCAACTGTGATATCTCTAAGTGTATCTAAGCTGATCTCTTGAGGTAGAATATATTATAAATCATGGGACTCCCAACAAGAATAATCACCTTTATATGGCCTTTCCAATAGGCCTGATACTATTGTGATTCTCTACGAGATACTACAATGACCATGGGAGTCCCCTTGAGATTGATACACCAAACAGATCAATGCTATCATTTGCTGCTATCACAACTAGCCTAGTGTACGTCAATGTTGTCTCGCCTAATCATCATGTTAGCACATACATCCATGCTAATTTGGTTGACATCAATGACAACACACTTTCTAATTGTCAGGAAATGTCAACTGCCTAACTTGATCACCCAGCATGACTATTGACATCAATGCAATCACACTTACTCCCACTAGCCGACAGACAATGCCAATTGTCCAACAAAAACTTCATCAATATGATGAGGCCAATATTTATTTTAAAGAAAATCAACATCTCTGCTTAAAAAAAAACTTCTTGGTAACTGGATTTTAAATTTTATAGGCCTTTGATTGTTCCGTATAGCCTACAAAAATATATCATTCACTCTTCATATTAAGCTTCTTTCTTAGCTGCTTAAGAAAATGTGTAAATGCTAAAAATCCAAAAATTTTAATATGAGATACATTCACCTTCTTACCATCGCATACTTCTTGAGCTACTACATCTTGGAGACTAGTTGTTGGAAATTGGTTGAGAGCATATACTGGTGTCGAAACTACTTCACCCCAATAGTCATTAGATAACTTCTTTTCACGCAACATACATTTGGCCATATTCATGATTGTTTAATTTTTCCTTTCTGCTACTCCATTCTTTTGTGGAGTACATCTTGTTGTGTTTTTCATGATGATTCCTTACTGTTGACAAAAAGATTCGAATTCATTTGAGTTGTACTCTCTTCCTTAGTCAGAGTGAAGTATTTTCAAAGGATTTCCACTCTACTTTTATGCTTCTTCTTTGAAGTCTTTGAATCTTGAGAATGTGTCTTATTTATTTTTGAGAAAATAAATCGATGTATTCCTCTTATAATCATCAATGAATGTAAGAAGTTAAAGACTACCACCAATATACTGTGTTTGTAGTGGGCCACATATATCTTTATGGATGGGCTCTAAAGGTTCTTTTCCTATAGTGGAAGATGTCGGGAAGCTATCTCTTTTATTTCTTACTATAATATAAATTTACAAGTTACAATATTTTGCATCCATAACAGGGAAACCAATGACCATTGAATGTTTAACTCAGGCTTAGACTCTTGAATGGAATGTGCCCATACCTAGAATTCCATTCTTGACACATTGTGGACAAAAGACTCTGAAATATTTCAACTTCTAAGAATCAATGGAAATATCTTATTCTTAGTTTTTTCAACCTTTTCTATCAGTCTTCTATTAGGAAGTTTGTCATAGATATAACATGTGTTCCCTTGGAACATTACATCATAACCATGTTACACCAATTGACCTACACTAATGAGGTTATGCTTTAGATGTGGAACATAATAAACATCAAGTATGCATTTTTTTTTACTTCATTTGGTAAGAACAAGGAAAGTACCTTTCCCTTTATCTTTAATACATGAATGGTCTCGAATAGTAAATCCAGATGTTATGTAAGCACCAATGCAAGAAAGTATATTTTTGTTATCTGTCATATGATTGTTTCAACCATTTTCCAAGAACCAAAGGTCCTTGCTTTGATTGACTTCAAAAAGATGGCAGGAAAGAAACATTGTTTCATAGGATTCTCCTTCATTGTTGGAGAGATGGACACTGCCTCGTTGTTGATATGACTATTTCTTTCTGCATTCATGTTCATAATGCCTAAATTTCTTATAGTAATAACATTATACATTTGATTTTCTCCATGTTCTGCTTCTTTATGTTTGATTTTTTGTAGGTCTCAATTTCTCTATTGCATGATGATGTGTTGATCTGCCTCTACCTCAACCTTTACCTCACTTGATGCTACCTCTATATCCTCTGCCTCTGCCTCTTCGAAGGGAGAGTTGTGCTTTGAAAGCTTGTTCGATGGAATCTTCTACCAAGTTAAGTCTTGTTTCATGTGCCAAAAGTGATCCAATCAATTGTTCTACTGAATAATTTGTAAAATATTTGCATTCTAGAATGGTTGTTACAACCATGTCATATTTCTTGGGTAGGCTTTGAAGGAATTTTTCAACAATCTTCTGATTTGTAATGGTTTCACCAATGAGTTTGATCTGATTGACTATGCCCATGACTCTAGTCATGAACTGGTCCACATTCTTTGTGTCAATCATCTTCAAGGTTTCAAACTAAGCCCTTAATGTTTGCAATTTAACAGTCTTCATTGTATCATTACCTTGATATGCAACTTTCAAAATATCCCAGGCTTCTTTTGTTGTTGATGCATCGGTTATCATGCCGAAGAAAGAGTCATCCACTGAGTTTTGTATCCAACATTTAGCTCTATGTTCTTTCCTCCTAAGTTCTGTAGAAACATTCCTCTAATTATTGTTCATGGATGCTAATGCTTCTTTGGTCAGCTCTAAATAACTATTCTGTAGGATATCCCAACAATCCCGGGCTTGCAAAAATGTCTACATTCTTAAAAACCAAAACTCGTAATTTTTGTGAAGCAAAATCAAAGGCTGTGACAAAACGCTGAAAGAAACAATTTTTTAATATAAATATGCACTTTTTTTAATCTCCTTTTAAAACACTCTTACAAAATTTATCTCAAATTCTTTGATTTTTTTTACCCAAAAAAATTGAAATAATGCAGCCCTTTTCAAATTCCTTTTTCTAAAGTCTTGAATGAAAATACAACCCTTTTAAAATAATGTCATCACATTTTTTTAATATGGACACCCCACAAATGCATGATAAATTAAAGAATTTATTTAGTTTGGAGCTACATTAAAGTCTTGAATAAATCTTCAATTGGAACCACACTCATGATTTCAGTTAGAAAATTTTCAAAACCAAAAGGATTTTGGTGATATTTTCAATGATAAATACGAATATCCATTTTTAATAAAATGCAAAGACCTTTTAAATAAAATCGAGGGCCAAGTGTTTAATAGACCCTCCAATCTTCCTTTTGAAACCTTTTAATTGGAGTTTTTTTAATTCATAAAAAGATTTAGAACTTTTAGATTGTACCCAATCTTACGAATACCTTTAATATTTTTGTAATATTTCCAAGTATGTAGCTTGTGATACGATTAAAAATTAACTAGCAGATCGAATTACGATGCAGATTTGACATTGGAATGGATACTTGGAGGCTGCCACTAATCAGTTATGCTTTCAGTGCACTTACCCATACAATGCATATGCGATGAGTCGCCAATTTTCACAGGCTTTTATGTTTGTGTTGATCATCGTACTTTGCTTTATGAGTATTGGTGTGATGGTCACTAAAATACAATCTTTTGATTTGTAATGATTTCATTAATGAGTTGGAGGCTGCCACTAATCGGTTATGCTTTCAGTGCACTTAACCGATACAATGCATATGCGATGAGTCGCCAATTTTCACATTTTTTTAATGTTCGTGTTGATCATCGTACTTGCTTTACGAGTATTGGTGTGATGGTCACTAAAATACAATCTTCTGATTTGTAATGATTTCATTAATGAGTTTGATTTGATCGATTATGGTTATGATTTTAATTATGAATTGGTTCACTTTTTTTTATGTCAGTGATTTTTAAAGTTTTTAATTGAGTTTTCAATGTATGAGTATTGGTGTGATGTTCACTAAAATACAATCTTTTGATTTGTAATGTGTAATGATTTCATTAATGAGTTTGATTTGATGAAGTATGGTTATGATTTTAATCATCAATTGGTTTACATTTTTTATGTCAGTGATTTTCAAAGTTTTTAATGTTTTTAATTGAGTTTTCAATCTCTGTAATTTAACAATATTTATTGTATCATTATCTTGATACACAATTTTCAAAATATTGTGGGAATTTTGTTGTTGTTGATGTGTCTGTTATCTTGTCAAATATAGAGTCATCTAGTGAGTTTTGTATCAAACATTTGACTCTATTTTTTTCCTCCTTAGTTTTGTAGAGACATTCATATGATTATTGTTCATAATTGCTAATGCTTCTTGGGTCAGCGCTACATAACCATTCTGTAGGGTATCCCAACAATCCAAAGCTTGCATTTTGGTGGTGCTACATTTTGTTTACTCAACTTGGTGCCTTGAGAAATTTTTGTATAAGCTCATTTCTAATTGGGGATTCTTAACATTTGGAGGATGTCAATGACATAGTTTTGTTGACCAACAAAAATTCCATTAGTAGATTGCTAAATTTCAATGCCTAAAAAGTATTTCATGACTCTAGATTAGATATATCAAACTCTGTTTGCATTGTTGGTTTGAATTTTTCTAACATCACATTGTTGGTATAAAGAAGATCATGAATGTAAAGGCACACAAAGAGAATTTTACCTTCATTAATTTTGGTATATAGCGTTGCCTCATGGTTGCTTTTGCGAAAACCACTTTTGATGAGATATGTGTTGGTGTGATTGTACCAAGCTTTTGGAGTTCGTTTCAATCCATACAAAGCTTTCATCAACCTATACACCTTATGGTTCTATCTTCGAACTTCAAAAGCAGGAGGTTGGTGCACATAAACTTCTTCCTGCAATATACCATTTATGAAATCAAATGTTACATCAAGTTAATAGACTTTCCATTTGTGTTGAGCTACTATGGATAAAATAGTTATGATTGTGTCTAACCTTGCTAATGGAGCAAAGGTTTCACCATAGTCAACACCAAACCATTGTGAGAATCCTTTGGCAACCAACCTTTCCTTATGTTTCTGTTTTTTTCCCTTTTCATTAATCTTGGTCCTATATACTCATTTTACAACAATTTTTTTTGTCTCTTGGGAGATCAACTAATTACCAGGTCTGATTATTCTCTATGGCAACAATTTCTTGCTTCTTTGCATCAACCTAATGTTTTTCTTTAACTACTTCTTCAAAATGAGTTGGTTGAGATGAAATAAAGGCAAACATATTCCACTGATCAAACTCATGCTCCTGCTCATATATTTCTCTGATGATTCTTCTTTTCTTATTGTCTTATGAAGATGTTGAATCACTCGTGGATTCACTTCAGGAAGATGTACCATTTTCAATGTGGTATGGATCTTCTTAAGTCTGCAATATTGATAGTTGTGGTGGATAAACAGAGTTATTTAAAGCTTCATCAGTATGATCACACCAAGATTTATTTTCAAAAAAATTTAACATCTCTCCTTAAAACAAACTTCTTGGTAACTTTATTGTAAGGTCTATAGGGCTTTGATTATTCACTATAACCTACAAAAATACATATTTCACTCTTATCATCACGCTTCTTTCTTAGCTACTCAGGAACATGTGAAAATGCTACAAACCCAAAAATTCTAAAGATACATTCACCTTCTTACCATACCATACTTCTTGAGTCACTGCATCTTGGAGACTAGTTGTTGGAGATCTATTGAGAACATGTATTGTTGTCGAAACTGCTTCATCCCAATAGTCATTAAACGTCTTCTCCTCACACAACATACATTGGGCCATATCCATAATTATCTTGTTTTTCCTTTGTGCTACTCCATTCTGCCATGGAGTATATCTTGTTGAGTTCTAGATTATGATTCCTTATTTTTGACAAAAAGTTTTAAAGTCATTGGGATTGTTTTCTCCTCCTCGATCGGATCGAAGTATTTTAAAAGTCTTTCCACTCTACTTTTTTACTTCTGCTTTCAATTCTATAAATCTTGAGAATGTATTTGATTTATTTTGGAGAAAATAAACCCATATATTCCTATTATTTAATCATCAATGAATGTCAAGAAATAAATACTGCCACCAATAAAATTTGTTTGTATTGGGCCACATATATTTGTATGGACTATCTCTAAAGGCTCTTTCTCTCTAGTGGTAGATGTCGGAAAGCTATGCCTTTTGTGCTTTGCTAGAATAAAAATTTCACATTTACAATACTTTTCATTCACAATAGGGAGACCAATGATCATTGAATGTTTCTGAAGCACGCTTAGACTCATGAATGGAATATGCTCACACTTAGAATGTGATAGCTGATACTCATCTATTCTTGACATATTGTGGGAAAAAAATGAAAATTTTCAATTTCTAAAAGTCAATGGAAACATCTTATTCTTGGTTTTATCAACATTTGCTATTAATCTTCTATTGTAAAGGTTATCATATATATAACATGTGTTCTCTTTGAATATTACATGATAACTATGTTCCATGTTGCACTTTCTATAATCTACATTTAAGGAGCACTTGTGATGTTTGTGGGTTGTGGAGAATCATACATGGATTTAAGAAAGCTTAATGTCAAATCAATTGTTAAAACTCTTTTGAAGTAGAAATGGTTGCTCTTGGAGCTTTCAGAGAGTTAGCTGCACTATGTCATACTTTTAAGGATTTTCTCTGTATTACTAATTTAAGTATAGGATTTTGAATATGAATGCATTAGCTGCCAAGATATTCCCTAGTGATCTCTTTATATTTCATTGTTGACCTTGGTTATTATCAAGATGGAACTACTCTTAACATGGTTATTTAGGAATTGGCCATTTGATAGAAATCTTTATGCAACTGTGCTTGTGAATGGAGGTAAATAGTTATTGATAGATTCTTTCTGTTTGTAAGATAAATATTAATTTATTGAGTGACATGGAAGATGTTTTTTAAAATTCTTAATAAAAATAAAAAGAAATTGCCTCATGCGAATTTCTCACGACCTCTTATTTTTACTAAAAAAATTCAAATTTTGCTCTCTTTGGTGTCTTATGCAACCGCTCTCATACTATCATAAGAAAATGAAGAGACAAAAACACACAGAGTAGGAACTTGAAAATTAGGGTGGAGCTATCAATTCTTCTCATCATTAAGTACATAAAAAATAAGGAAGCAAGCAACAATAAATATAAATAACTAAAAACGTTTTAATTAAATTAAATTAAATTCAAGAGAATCAAAACCCACTATGACATCTAGCAAATAAACAATAAAATAAATATAATAACACCTAGTAGACAGTGAAATTAATATTTCAGCATAATTGATAGATTATTTTTATTAGTAACTGTAAAAATTGCATGCATAAGCACAACGTCGGTGGTTGATTTCTCGTGGATAACTGTGGCAGTTAGTTACAAGAGCCCGACGTTTGTGGCTGATTGACTGTTCTCGCGAAATTTGTTTGTTGATTTTTTTGAATATTCCCAAATCTTAAACGGTCATGGCGCGGTCAAATAATGGACCATGTCCATGGCCCTCAGATTCCCGAATATCCAGAAAATCAACAATCGATATAAAAATGCTACGGAGTTTGTGCCTGATTGACTTTTCTGGCGAAATTTGTTGATATGGTAAATGTAAAAATTCCTTCCATGAGCACAACGTCTGTGGTTGATGGACCATTCTCGTGGACAACTGTGGCAATTGGTTGCAAGAGCCCGACGTTTGTGGCTGATTGACTGTTCTCGTGAAATTTGTTGATATGTTGGTGTGAAAAAACTTCCAAGAGCACGTCTGTGGTTGATGGATTATTGTGCCAATTGGCTGCAAGACCCCGACGTTTGTGGACAACTGTGGCAATTGGTTGCAAGAGCCCGACGCTTGTGGCTGATTGACTGTTCTCGTGAAATTTGTTGATATGTTGGTGTGTTGGTGTGAAAAAACTTCCAAGAACACGTCTGTGGTTGATGGATTATTGTGCCAATTGGCTGCAAGACCCCGACGTTTGTGGCTGATTGACTGTCCTCGTGAAATTTGTTGATATGGTAGGTGTAAAAAAACTTCCATGAGCGCAAGCACGACGACTTTCAAAATTCAAACACTGCATTTTACGGTTTAAACACCAAGTTAAATCAAATACGTTTTTGATTTCGGAGAAGAGACATCAAGTGTATCTAGTTGTATTAGTAAATTTCTTTAAAAAAATATAATGCAATATGAAAATATTCTATGAAAAGTCGCATCACAATTATTCTGCGCGACTGATTTATGACCATAGAATTCATTAATTTATTTTATCTTTGGATTATCCAATTTTATTTAAGAGTTAAATGTGCGCGCGCACTATATAACAACAGTCTGGTGAATATTGGTGATCTATTAAATTTTGCCATGGTTGAAGATGAACCGCCTGAATTATTTTAACTATTTTCTTTTTTTGGAATGATTAACTATCTGTTTTATTTTATTGAATAGGTTGATTTTTATGTCTTTCTTATATTTGTCTTTATGATTTTGTTTATTTTAAAAAAAAATTATGAATTTTGTTTTATCTCATCAGGATTGTATTATTAGAGTTGGTGAATGTTTATTTTAAAAAAAAATTATGAATTTTGTTTTATCTCATCAGGATTGTATTATTAGAGTTGGTGAATGTTTAGACTAAATTGTGATTCTTTAAATGTCTATTATAGATGATGGTTATAGTATCTGTGGAAGGTTAGTGGTTATATGACATTTAATATAAAGTACTTGATTTTTCAAATTAATGGGCAAAGTTATTATTGGGATGCAAGTTTGATTTTTAGCATAGTTCTGGAGACAATTTTGTTTAGGAAAAAAGAGTAATATTAGTATCCTTGTCTCATGTTTATGAAAAAAATTATAAAAAGTGTTTAATAAAAAAGTAAAATGTTATTTTTTAATTAAATTTATAATTGTTTTCCATGGAAAAAAGAAATAGATCATAACCATCCTTTATAAAAATGTCAATACATAATTAATATCATAACATAAAACTTCAAACTTATATATCTTCAATACTTATTTTAATATTTATCCTTATATCCCTAATTTTAGACATGTATTTTTAGTAAACTCTAATTTCCATCCCCATATATCTATATATATATATATCTATATATATATATATATATATATATATATATATATATATATATATATATATAACCTCAAATTAATGATGATATTTTGGACTTTATATCTATAAAAGAAATTATAACACTTTATTTAAACAAACAAAAAAATCTGTAATGAAATTGTATCAAAGAATCATCTATTGTAGTGCATTAAAGAATGGGTCTTGGTGCTGACTCGATATGTCGATAATCTAAAATGACTATTGTGGGACATCTTTTGATTCCCGAAATTCATAATAATACATTGTTTTGATGCAAACGTTAGGATACCCAAAAGTAATACTTTACAAATAAAAACTTGTTTTGGATATACTAATGTAGTATATGGAATATCTTATGGGATAGATATCGTAAAAGAAATTCCATATATTTAATGGGAGAAGTGGACAACTGTAGATTCGAATTAACACCTATATTTCAATAGAAGATGGTTAGTGAATCTAGGTAGTAAGTGACATGAACATTCCATTAGTTCAAACTTGTCTATGATTGGTTTGGGAAGAAAAAATTTCTATAGGATTTGGGGTGTATGCTTCTATTAATCCAATACAAAAAATAATATCAATAGCAATATGATTCAAATTAGCTTGAGAAAATACCCCTTTTTTCATACAATAAAACTAGTTCAAATTTGATATTCCATTACAAATTAGACCACACTAGTATTTTCTCTTCCATTTACTAGAGTAAATTAATGAGTAAGCATCATTGAACTATTTGAATTTTGAATGTTTTCATCACCATCCAACTATTTTAAAATGGTTCTATTCAATGATTCAAATGTTATGATATGACACATAACATACTTATGTATCTATTTCTTGAAGACAGCTTATTGGATAGAAGAAGTCCCTAGTTGGAGCCTAAGAAACCTTCTAATATGCTATATCACAATTGTTCTTAGTGGGACATTTTTGTGTAACATTTTCTTTTTTTCAATTCCAAATGAGGTATCTATTTCTTAAAGACGATTTATTGGCTATAAATTGTGCCAAGAAATCAACTCAAACTACTTTAGGTCCAAGTTGGCCCTTCGGCCAGAGGGGGTTCCCTCAAGTGGTATGAGGCTAATTACTATTCATGGTGATTAACATAGCCTACTAAGAACAATGGCGATATTTAGGGTTTTGAGATGTGATTACTTATGTTTTTAAATCCGTGCTTAAATAAATAAACCCTCCCTTTCAGATCTAATTAAAGGGTCAACATCCAATTATGACATAACAACATAGCTTGAAAATATGTGGGCAGAAGGATAAAAGAGATATTAGCTAACAATTATGAGCATCCTAAAGACGTATGTTAGCAAATAACATTGGAAAGTGCGAGAAAACCATTCAAATCGACAAAATATATCTCTCTATTATGCATAAGGCAATAATATAAAGGTGCAGAGGGACCAAATTTGACAACATGTCAATTTGATCTACTCATTATTGAACATAACTTTTCATGGGAATTAAGGGAGGTTGATCTTCATCATAGCCTCCCGCAATGATATAAACAACTTCAAAATATATGACGAAGGAGATAATGAACATACAAAAAATCACTTACAAAGCAAACAAGTTCTTTCATTTACTAAAGCAAAAATCCTTTTATTAAACTCTAAAGTCTTAGTCTTTACAAAAAGTAGAAGTTCTTTTGGGCCCAAAAGCCAACCATTATTACATTGAAATGAAATAATATATAGAAAAACATAATCTTGAAGTTGTTACTATTTTTCAAGGATGAAACCCTAATAAATAAACTCAAATAAAATAGATCCAAATATAATTGCAAGAATTCTAGAGATGCTTCATTGATGGTTGATTGACTGCCCTTTCTTGGAATTGGTAGCTCAAATGTTACCTCAAAATCTGCCTTTAAATCTAAAACTAACTCTTTGATGTTCATCCTCCTCAAAATATGAGGCTAATGAAACTGTTTTGTAAAATTTGGTTAACTTCCTAGCAATCAAGGGAAACTTTGCCAGGTATTTAAACAAGCTAAATTCTTCCATGTATATCAACCAACTGCTTTTTAATCTCAAAGAGTAATATGTGTTATCTTTATTTATTCATGGCTTTGTTTCCTCATCTAAATAAAAATGTAATAATTGGAAAAACCCATAAGAGAATTTGATTATTCCCTCGCTGGATGTCTAATAGAAAATTATAGAAAAAATGCTCAGTGATATCAAATAAACTTGGTTTTTATCTCCATGATATCATATTAACATAGAAGAAGGTCTCTAAAACATATAAAAGTGATATATCAAGTTCATATACCATGGTGACAAATCAATGAGTTCCATGTCAGCGTTAAGTATATTGTATGAAAAAGAGGAGTAAAACATGAAAAACTCAACATTTCTAGCTCTTCTATATTTACTTGTATATGTTTTGCACTCAACCAATTTGCGTCCAACCTATTCCAAATTATATATCCTTTCCAATTTCATTTGATTTTTCAACATAACTCGATCTTCTTTCCACATTAGTTATGTCAACCCCATTTTTAATAAGAAAACTTATCAAGTTCTCAAGGTTTTATTCTGTTGGACGATAGTGTCCGCAGATAGGAGATATAGATTTGTGAATCCTATTTCCAACATCCAATATTCTAGATGCTATAGTAGCTACCCTAAATAAGAAGCTAGAATGTTGAAATTCTCCATATTTTCTCACGAACATAGAGGTTGTGTGATGTGTTTATCACAAATATCCACTGAGATCCTTAAGGGGTATGAACTGGTTGTTGATTCTACCTACAAACAAGATTACCATTGTTTATGACAACCTCATATATGTCCCTCTCTTTTGGACTAAGGTACCAGACTTGTTGCTTTTGCAACATTGGCCTTGGAAATTCATGAATATTAAGATCCTTGTCATCTCAAACACCAAGCCAATAGAAAAATGATTTTTTTGTTGTCCTCTTACATCATTCATTATAGTAGTAATGTAAATTCCACCTAGAGCGATGTTGTGGGTCAATAGCCTTAAGCCAAAGGCTGGAAAGTTAGTTTCTTGGCTTTCTCATCCTTGGATAATACCTTTCCAAATTTTGTAGCCTTTAATATTGCACCTAACCAGTGTGAAACAACAGTGATTCGTAAAATGTCGTGGATATTCCATTGTACAGTTCGTCACAACAAATCTGAGAATAACATATTAAAATATCGTATTTTTATATTATTACAAGTTTCTTTAAATTCTAGATTTATATATTTAACTACAATTAGTGCATGCATGCAAATGGAGATTATGCATAAAAGTAGAGAATGACAAAATAATCTCACACACACATAAGACACAAGATATGCTCTCTAGGAAACCCTTTCGGGGAGAAATCCCAGCTGGAAGGTGAGGTCGCTTCGCTCTCCTTCTCTGTTTGGAAATATGGTTGCAGGTACAAAGAAGTAATGTATGTGGCTCGTGGGTTGCTACAGTGCATAGATCTGCTCTGTTTGATCTACCTCTTATCTCTCTTGGCTATCTTTTCTTAGCTATGGAACAAAATTCTCTCGAAATAATAGAATGCCTCTTCCTCCTAGTGTCTCGGTTATAACATAGCTTGATAGCCTACTAGTGGTTAAGTTTGACTACATCAACTCTTAATTAGAGTTACAAAATAGACCCTTCTAGAGTATTTTACATGAAAAACACATGGCTAGCCCCTTTCCCATGAACAATGGGGGCTGACACAGCATCCTCCTGAACTATAGGTGTGAAAATGGGAAGGTCAAATTCTGAGTGGCATAATGTTTGCATACAGACTCTAATTGACGTGCTTCTTACGTCGTTGGAAAGGTATCTGTGTGTAGAATAACATGAAAAGTGGTTTCTTCAAAGCAATAAAGTTTGATCCCCAAAAAAAAACGTTTGATGTCTCAAAATGCTCCCTGAAGGTTTTAGACCTTATTTGACGAAACTGGGTCCCGCTAGTAAAAATAGTCCCGTGAGATGATTCCTCCACTTTTTCCACTCCAAATGCATAGAGCAGGATGAAAAACAATATAGTTATCCAATTCAGATCACACCTCCCAATTTTGGGGGAATTTTTGTCCCCAAAATAATTTACTGAATGAGGTGAGGAAAGTTTTCCTCCACCTTTTCTCTAGTGTACCATTTAGCTTTTCCTAGAAGTTGTCCCTTCAACCCAATCAGCCAAAGGTCATGATGACCATATCTACATATCTTGTAGTTTTGTAATTCTTCTGTAAAACTATATCTTCTGTTAACTTTGCCTGAGTGTTTGGTTCCAAATCCTCCATAGAAGGTAGGACATGTTCCTCTTCCTAATTTAGTATGGAATGCTCATAGATTTCAAATTCTCTACATTCACAAATCAGTAAATGCACATATATGGTGGTAAAATGAGTCGATAGGAATTATCACGCACCTTTTCCAGTATCTCAAAGGGACCATACCTTAGAGAATTGATTTTCTTACCAGGTCCTTGTGGCCTCTCCTTGTTCAACTATAGTCATACTCTATCTCTGACCTTGAATTATTTATCTATTCTGTGTTGATCATGACTGACCTTATACTTATCCTTTGACTTTTGCAGTGTTTCTTGTACCTATAGATGTATCTTCCTAATCTTCTCTATAAAATTTTCATCCCTCAAAGCATATCCTCTAAGATGTTCCCTCACTCCTCCTTGTTGCCCACATACAATATCCAAAGGTGAAGGTGGAAAATATATAAAATAAGTCTCAAATGGGGACTTTCCTATAGAAGTGTGGACTTATTTCTTATAAGAATGTTATATATATACCATATTTTAATCCCATGTCTTCATATGAATTTGGTTGTGTCCCCTCAAAAGCTGCACCAAAGTCATATTGACTACTTTTGTCTGTCCATATGTGTGTGAATGGAATGTTGTAGATCTCTTCAACTTTGTGTCAATCTTCTCCCATAATGTAGTCCATAATGCATTGAGAAATCTTGTGTCCCTATCTAAAATGGTGCTCCTTGGTATCCCAAAGTGCACCCAAACCTGTCCAAAGAACAAGTTTATTGCTTCTTGTCCACTAATGGTCTTTTTACAGGGCATCAAAACACAGATCTTGCTAGAGCAGTCAACTACCATGAACAATTATTCATGCGCCTTCCTGGTTGTCACTAAACCTCCCACAAATTCCATGTAAATGATTTCCCAAGGACAAGTAGGTATACGTAAGGGATGATACATACCTTGTTTCTTGTTGCTAGGCTTGTTGGTACAACAAAGCATACATCCTCTTATGAACCTAGCTACCTTCTCTTGCATCTTGGGCCAATACACATCCCTCTGCAAGTTAGCCATGGTCTTCCCTACACCAAACTGCCCTGCAAACTTGGAGGTGTGAGGCTCTCTAATCAGCCACAAATGCTCACCTTTAGGAACACATAGTTTATCCATCCTGTAGAGTAACCCGTCTTAGAGATGGTAGCCAATGGTTTTGTCACCATCATGCACATGAATCTAACTCTGCAGCTATTGATACACCTCCTTGAAGTCCTCATCTTCTGAATATGCCTATCTGTATGCATCACAGGTGAATGGTTCCCCGTGCATAAGATTCCCCAAAGATGTAATATTTGATGTGGGTTTCATTGAAATCATATTAGCCAACTTGTTTGTGCATTCATTCTTATACTTGATCACTAAATGAAACTACTATAAAAACCCCCATCCAATTTTAATCCCTAGTATGTTGTAGCTTACTCTAGGCCTACAAGTACTGTAATGACTGGTGATTTATGTGGATTACTATCTCCTTTCCCATCAGATATTTCTTCCACTTCACAACTTGCACCATTGCATAGAGCTCCTTATCGTAGTTATGGTAGTTAAAAACCGCCCCATGAAATACTTCAGAATGGTAGAAAATGAGCCTTCCTCCTTGCATCAAGACAACTCTCATAGCATACCCACTCGCATCTGTCTCCATTTGAAAGGGATGTTAGAAGTTTGGTAATGCCAGAACTAGTGCTTGACTGATCTTCTTCTTTAGCTCCTCGAAATCCCTCTCCTAACCTTTTCCCCACTAGAAATTCTTGCCACTTGATATTATGGCATGGAGCAGTGCTGCTACCACTGAAAATGAGGCTATGATTTTCCTCAAGTATTTGGTTGCCCCAATGAGAATCTTGACCTCAGAAACATTAGTAGGAACCGACCATTTCATGATGGCCTCCATATTGGAAGGATCTATCTTCAACTCTCCTTCATCAATCACATACCCCAGATAAACCCAAGATAGCTTCTAAAAATCACACTTCTTGAGATTTTCTAGCAGCTGGTGCTTCTTTAATGTTTCCAACACCTTCATCAAATGTGAAATATGCTCCTACCAGGTAGCACTATATACTATCATATCATCCAGATAGACAATAACAAATGAATCTATAAAAGGGTGTAGTATATCATTCATTAATCTCATAAACATAGTTGGTGCATTACATAGGCCAAATGGCATAACTAACCACTCATATAAAACTTTCCCAGTTTTGAAGAAGATATTCCATGTATATTTGTCTTTGACTCGAACCTGGTGATATCCAGACTTCAAGTCTAACTTGGCAAAATAGTTTTCTTGCTGCAACTAATCTGGCATATTGTCTATCCTGGGCATGGGATATCTGTTCTTGAGCGTGATTTTATTCAATGCCCTGTAATCTATAAACATCTACCATGTCGAATCCTTCTTTGGCAAAATGATGATAGGTTACCCACATGGTGATGTACTCGTTCGAATGAAAACCTTTTCTAACAGTTGCTGCAACTAGTCTTCACCTCATTTGCTTCTATAACGAATTACCTGTACAACCCAATATTTGGCAATGGGGAGTATGGAAATAGTTGGATCTCGTTCTCCACTTCTCTCCTAGGTGGTAACCCTTTAGGCTCTCAGAACACATCCTTGTATGCCTGTAACAACTCCTCCAATTGTTTTTTATGCTTATTAGTACACTCCTCCAAGGATGCCTTGCCTCTTATTGACTCCTCTTCATACTCACTTTCTCTTAAAAACAATAAAACATACTTCTTGCTAGAACTAATCAATTTCTTAGCTTGTTTGGCTCTTACGAGTGAAATTTTTTACTTTCCTTTATGCACGTTGATGATGAATGATTTTTCATCCTTTTTAAGACAGTAATGGTTATCTCTCCTCATAAATATTTCATCACACATGTACATCTATGGACTCCCAAACAAAACTCCACATACATCAAGGGGGGCCACATCCAGATCTATTTCATCAATAAAATCAAAATTGATAGCAAATATAATTTTACATTGTTTTGTTATCTTCAACTCCACATCCTTATTTACCCATGTTGGGTCCCTATAATACTAGTGATTACCCCATTACTATTGTAGTTATACCCCTTATTGATATTTTTGTGCCCCCATTGCCCCCATATTGTTATTAATGTGCCCATAGAATCCCTCTATTGTTATTTTTGTGGCTTTATATTATTATTGTTAGGTCGGCTGGATTATATTGTGACTCCTTAGACTCCTATATATAGAAAGGAGGTTTTGTCATTTGTATCATCCAAGAATTGTTCATTTATGTAATGTAAAGGAGGTTGCCCCCTCGAAGAGGCTGAATTCTAAGGCGTTGATCTATCTTTTCTATCTTTTCTTGAGCTGGTTTCATAACATTTGGTATCAGAGCTTTGGATTCTAGGGTTTCGCTGCTCCAAACAGGTCATCGTGGAATTTTTGCTATAACGTTTTTCTGTGACATTTCAAAAGTCGCAAAAAAAACCCATTTGAGAAGAAATCGCGCTGAACCTTGGGTCCGAATTTCAAAGCTTTTAGTGTGATATTTTCAAAGATATGATCTGAGGAAGTTGGTCTTTTTGCAGACTCCTGAATTACACTCAAAACAGGTGACCTGGGGAAAATCGTCATAACTTTCGTTCTGAGCATCAGATTGAAATTTCATAAGAAGGTACAGAAAGAGGACGGACTGTAGTTTGCTTTTATATATTTTTCAGAGTCAAAGGTTGAAACAGTGACACGTGGCACTTCATACAAGTTTGCTCTACTAAACTAGTCTATAATCAGGTCACTGCGGGAGATTGTGCATAACTCTTTCTTGGAGAATCCAATTTGGATCAGACTAGTGGCATTGGAAAGAGGACATAGAAGGCTACTACAGGTCACAATTTCAGAACTGAATGATTCGAAATTACAGAGATACATCAGATTCAATATCAGGCTTCTACAAAGTAAAAAAGGTGTGTAGTTTTTTTTTTAATTTTTGCATAAGCTTGGTTTGAAGGAATTCAAAGGGCATAGTAAAGCATTATTATCGGTAACTGATGCCCCGAGGAAAGAAAATGCAAACACCTAGTAAGGAACCTGAAAGCTCTAGCATGACTCATGAAGAAGAGGAAGAAATGCTACATGATATATCAAAATTACAAGAACAAGTGCAACAAATGTCACGCTCACAAAAGCTAACAGATGCTAAGATAAATGGCATGGAAGCTAAGATGGATGATCTGAAGACAGATTTGAGGACAAATTTGAAGACAGACATGGCAGATTTGAAGACAGATTTGACAAATTTTCTACAAGAAATACTTACTAATGGTGAAAAGGTTGTAAAGGAAACTCATGATGTGAACAAAAGAAATGTTAATCATGATTCCATAGACTCTAATGTTGGATCGAAGACCCACCATATTCCAAAATCGATATGAGGAAGTTTGATGGCAAGGATCCCGCCACATGGATATTACAGATGGAGCAATTCTTCGATCTCAATAATGTGCAAAACACACAAAAGGTACGTATGGCAACTTTATATTTGGAACCAAATCAGTTTGTATGGTATCAATGGCTTTGCTCTCGTAAACAATTTATCACTTGGGCAATTTTTACGGAAGAATTGATAGCACATTATGAGGATACAAAAAGCAACACTTTTTTTAGCCAATTGATAAGTCTCAAACAAAAGGGTTCAATAATGGAGCACATTGAGGAGTTCCAAAAATTGAACATAAGGGTAAAAGATATTCCAGAGGAGCATAGGATTGATGTGTTCATAGGGTCTTTAAAGGATAATATCCAACATGATGTGTGCCTTTGGGAACCTGATTCATTAGAGAAGGCATTCAGGTTAGCAAGAAAAATGGAAAGCAAAATTATGGCAACTAGGAAGCATACCATTCACAACTATAAAGACGGAAGTGTTGTTGCCCATAGTCTTCCACAACCTACAAGGTTGACACCACAACAATTGGAAGAAAAAAGAGCAAAAGGGCTTTGTTACAATTGTGATAGCAAATACACAAAAGGTCATAAGTGTGCTGAGAAGAAATTATTCTACATAGATTGTGAAGAGGAAGAAGAAAAGGAGCAAGAAAGGTCAAAAGAAGAGGATATATTCCAGGAACAAAGCCTAGATGAAGAACAAATAAATCCGACCATATCTTGTAATGCATTGGCGGGAATTACCACTCCTCAAACCATCAAGATAGAAGGACAAATCAAGAAGAAAAAGGTAATAGTGTTGATTGATTCAGGAAGCACCCACAATTTTATTCATTGTAGGGTAGCAAAAGAATTGAATTGCTTCCTATATCCAGCACCAGAGTGTCAAGTGATGATTGCAAATGGAGGAACAATAAATTGTTCTGGAAAGTGCCATAATATCAAGCTATCCATGGGAGAATATGTATTGACTAGCCCAATGCTTTCCATTCCAATGGGAGGTGCTGATGTTGTACTAGGAGTCCAATGGCTACAATCCTTGGGTACAATAGCTTTTAATTTTCAAGAACTTTTCATGAAATTTTCTGTGGAAGGAAAGGAAGTTGAATTAAGGGGTATTGCAGGGAAACCAGGAAAGATAATCAGCTCTAATGGCATGACAAAGCTTCTAAAAAAGGAGCAAAGAGGTGTAATTGCACAATTATGTTCGCTAGATGTTTCCACATTGGAATCATCTATTTCTCCAGATCTCCAAAAAGTCCTGGACAATCATTCCAAGGTATTTGAGACTCCCAAAGGTCTCCCACCTATGCGTGATCATGATCATGCTATTCATCTGATTCCAGGAAGTGTTCCTCCAAACATCAGGCCGTACAGATATCCATATGTCCAAAAAAGTGAAATTGAACGTATGGTTGCAGAAATGCTAGAGGCTGGTATAATTCAACCGAGTCAAAGTTCTTTCTCAGCTCCAGTAGTATTGGTGCACAAGAAGGATGGATCATGGCGCATGTGTCCAGATTATAGGGAGCTCAACAAGCTCACTATTAAAGATAAGTTCCCCATTCCTGTCATTGATGAATTACTGGATGAATTGCATGGATCAATTTACTTCACCAAGTTGGATCTTCGTTCGGGATATCATCAAATCAGAATGAAGATTGAAGACATTCCGAAAACGGCATTTAGAACTCATGAGGGTCATTATGAATTTTTGGTCATGCCTTTTGGCCTTACCAATGCACCTTCAACATTTCAAGGTTTGATGAATTCAATTTTCAAACCATTCCTTAGAAAATTTGTGTTAGTATTTTTTGATGATATACTAATCTACAGCAAGTCTTGGAAGGATCATGTTGAACATGTTGACAAGGTGCTACAACTATTGGAGGAGAAACAATTATATGCAAAAAGATCCAAATGTTTCTTTGGAGTCCAGGAGGTGGAATATTTGGGTCATATTGTATCTCATGAAGGAGTTAAGGTAGACCCTAGCAAAATTAAAGCCATTAAGGAATGGAAAATCCCCACATCCATAAAGCATCTGCGAGGATTTCTTGGGTTGACAGGGTATTATCGCAAGTTTGTTAAGAATTATGGGAGAATAGCAGCACCTCTAACAACATTATTGAAGAAAGATTCATTTTCATGGACTCCGGAAGCAACAAAGGCCTTTGAACATCTTAAAGAGGCAATGTGCCAAGCACCGGTCTTAGCTACACCGGACTTCACAAAAACCTTTATTGTGGAATGTGATGCTTCAGGAAATGGAATTGGTGTTGTTCTAATGCAAGATGAAAGACCCATTGCTTTTGAAAGTCGTCCAATCAAGGGAAAGTTTTTAAGCAAAGCTATTTATGAGAAGGAAATGTTGGCAATACTCCATGCACTTAAGAAATGGCGACCCTACCTAATGGGAAGACACTTCAAGGTAAAAACGGATCATGATAGCCTTAAATACTTTTTAGAACAAAGATTATCCTCTGAAGAGCAACAAAAGTGGGTCACAAAGATGTTGGGTTATGACTTTGAAATCATCTACAAAAAAGGGAAGCAAAATGTGGTGGCAGATGCACTCTCAAGAAAGGATGAGGATGTGGAAGCATTGTTGTGTGCCATTTCTATTATCCAACCAGATTGGATAAACGAAGCAAAGGAGGAATGGAAGAATGACGAAGAAGTGTGGGCACTTATTCGAAAGCTACAACAAGATTCCAGTACTTCTGATACATTTAGCTGGAAAAATGATTCGTTATGGTACAAAGATCGCTTATACCTCTGTAAGAATTCCCAGCTAAAACAAAAGATTCTTATGGAATTGCACACTTCTCCCTTAGGAGGGCACTCAGGATTTTTAAAAACTTACCACAGGGTTAAGAAGGAATTTTTTTGGGATGGCCTTAAATCAGATATTCAAAAGTTTGTGGCAGAATGTTTGGTTTGCCAACAAAATAAAGTTGAAACAATTAAGACACCGGGTCTATTACAACCTTTATCCATTCCAAGCCAACGTTGGGAGGAGGTTTCAATGGATTTTATCACAGGTTTACCCAAGTCTGAGGGAAAGAGTGTCATCATGGTGGTAGTTGACAGACTTACGAAGTATGCACACTTTTGTGCATTATCACATCCATTTAAAGCCAGTACAGTTTCTACAGAGATCCCATTTTCACTGGAAATTTTTGGACACAATTATTTTCTTGTCTTGGTACTCAGTTAGCTCATAGCTCATCTTATCATCCTCAATCTGATGGGCAAACTGAGATAGTAAACAAATGTTTGGAAGGATATCTTCGTTGCTTTGTATCTGATAAACAGACACAATGGGTCAAATGGTTGCCTCTGGCTGAATGGTGGTATAACACTTCCTTCCATACAGCAACAAAAATGACCCCATTTATGGCACTTTATGGGTACAACCACCATCAATCACATCATATTTAAGAGAAAATTCTAAGGTTCAGGCAGTGGAACATCACATCGAACATCAACAACAAGTCCTCCAACTCTTAAAGGATAACCTCGTGTTGGCACAAAATAGAATGAAACAACAGGCAGATCAACATCGCAGTGAAAGAAGTTTTGATGTAGGTGATTGGGTATTCCTACGGCTACAACCATATAAGCAAATGTCCCTAAAGCAAGCTAAGAAGGATAATAAATTATCACCAAAGTATTATGGTCCGTACAAGGTGTTGGAAAAGATTGGTACTATGGCATACAAATTGGAGCTTCCTGCAGCTTCTCGATTGCACCCAGTTTTCCATGTTTCATGTTTAAAGAAGGTTATAGGCGACAAGCTCCCAGTTCAAACAATATTGCCAGAACTTGACGAGGAAGGAAAAATTATATTGGAACCGGAAGCAGTCACAGAAACAAGAACTCGACAGCTACGAAATCGATCAATTTCAGAGTATCTTATCAAGTGGAAGAACTTATCCGCTGAAGATTCCACATGGGAGGATGAGAATTTTATGCAGAAGTATCCAGAACTGCTCAAGCGTTGAGGACAACACTTTTTTGAAGGAGAGGGGCATGTTGGGTCCCTATAATACTAGTGATTACCCCATTACTATTGTAGTTATACCCCTTATTTATATTGTTGTGCCCCTATTACCCCCATATTGTTATTTTTGTGCCCCATAGAATCCCTCTATTGTTATTTTTGTGGCTTTATATTATTATTGTTAGGTCGGCTGGATTATATTGTGACTCCTTAGACTCCTATATATAGAAAGGAGGTTTTGTCATTTGAATCATTCAAGAATTGTTCATTTATGTAATGTAAAGGAGGTTGCCCCCTCGAAGAGGCTGAATTCTAAGGCGTTGATCTTTCTTTTCTATCTTTTCTTGAGCTGGTTTCATAACAGAACGGATGTAGGAATCCGTAATCTGCTGGAAGAATGGGAGGAATAAATTAAGAAAAATAGTGAGACAGAGGAGGAGATAGAGAACTAGAGGACCTTAGTCTCAGATCCTGGGAATACCAGAGGAAGAATAACTCAATTTAAGCAGACCCTCTATCTCTACTGGCTTATGAAAAGCCTGTTGGGGAAGGCCATGGAACAAATATTAGTGGGGATGGCTTTGTCCCTCCAAGACATGCCCAATTACAAACAGGATTTGCAGCGAATCCAATTCTAGCTCCATAAGCAGGACATCCATCTGGATAGAATCCAAAGGCACATCCCATGCATCATTGAATTAACTGAGATGCCCGGAGAAACTATCAAGGATCTAGCACCAGCGGAATCAACATCAGAAGAGAAGCAAGAATAGTTAGTTAATATAGTTTCCTTTTGTTTTATGTGGGTTTCATTTACTTTACATTATGCATGCTTATAATAGATAGACATATAACGTCTTGTCATGAAACTGAGACATACATAGCTTGGTTAAAAAGACTGAAACTTTACTTTTTTTGGATGGATTATAATGAGGATAGCTGGCCAATAGACTTAGTTTCCCATTGGGAAAGTTGAGGCCACCTATCTCATATATGTGGTGCAAATTTGATGTTTATAAATAGAAAATGAAGGGTCTTGCCAAGCTTAACAAAAAAATATACAATGCTTATATTTATATAAATATGTGAAAATCAAGCAGATTCAAAAATATGGTCCAATGGTTAGGTGGTAATGTTTAGTCCTTATAGATCTCATAGTCTAACACCGAGTTAGACTATATACATCTAAAAGCTACCCAATTTCTTATATTAAAAGCTACCTAATTTTCAATTAAATATATATATCTATATCTATATCTATATCTATATCTATATCTCTCTCTCTCTCTCTCTCTCTCTCTATATATATATATATATATAATTTCAATAACATCAATAATTAATAAAACATATTAATCAATACATTAACTATTTATATCTAGTTTGCATGCTCTCACTCCAGCAGCTCCGATTCACACATCATGTCTACAGCTCTGGTTCTTCCCTCCGCATGCTCTGGCCTGCATCAGAAGGCGACATTCTTCAATGCCATAGTTATGGAAGGAGCATCGCGAGGCGCGCCAGAGGAGGATAAGGCAAGGTTCAGTCTCGGGTATGATGAAATCGTCTTCGCTGTTTCATTCGATTTATTCTCTCGCCTCTAGCCTCATTTCTGATCTCTGGCTATTTGATGCTAACTCTGTCACTCCTGAGGCCTCTCGCGACTTGTTGGGGAAGGATATTTTGGTGCTCGGCTGTATTCTTTTTGCGGAGCAGCTTCAGTTTCTCCTCTCGTTCCTTTCCTGGGTCTCGAGCTGTTGTTCCAAAATCTTTGTTTCGTTGATTCACTCGCTTCATTCTCTTGTCTCTGGCCTCATTTCTAATCTCAGGTTGTTTGATGTTGGCTCTGTCATTCCTGAGGCCTCTCGGGACTTGCTAGGAAGGGATAATTCAACGCTTGGCTCTGCTCTCTTAGCGGAGAGGCTTCCGTTTTTCCTCTGGCACCTTTCCTGGGCCTTGGGCCTCTGCTGTGAAGTTTTTCTGATCTGCTGGCAAAGCTGTAGCCATCTCTCGGTCCATGCTATTGCTTTACCTACCTGGTATCCCACTGCTGCTCTCTCCCTGATGCCTCGCTTGCGCCACAGAATGAGGAGCCGAAGAGGCCCGCCCCGGTGCGTGCCTTCCAGTCCGTCCTCTGATTCAGCCTCCCTTTCTAGTGAGTTATTTGCAGGCCACTACCCTAGCACCTGTAGTGGGAGAGGGTTGATCCTTTCCTCTAGCTAGCACCCTGGGCCACCTCCCACGTCTGGCTCTACAATTTTCACCTTTAACAGCTCTCTGAATCACCCAAGGATAACAACTCATATCACGGTGGTTTTCCATGAGGCGGAACAGACAGAGGACTTTGGATCTCGTCTGGGAGGTTCGGGGGCAGTCTCTGTTCCATCTTCAGCCCTCCAGCTAGGAATTGGAAATGCACCTCAGCAGGCTCTGGATGCACAGGTTCGCAGTGCTCAGGATGTGGTGATGGAGCCGATTGACACTAGTCCCTCCGATCAGAATGTAGCTCAAGCAAGGGATTTGCCTGAGTTTGGTTGGTGCCGCATTAAGGAAGAGCCTCCTTTTGACTAGTTCACTCACCTCTACTTCGTCTACATGCAGTGCGGCCCTTAAAACTGGGCAAGTTTTTAGTGCAAACAGTTTTGTGGTTTTCTGGTGTATTTTTGCATTTTTGTTTATTCTGCATTATCAAGAGAATCTTAACCTGGTCCCCTGCATGGGTCCTGAAAACTGGCTCAAGAATGAGCTCACTGCCTACAGTCAGTCTTCTCATCTGCTTTTCTTGACAGTTCTGCCTCTCTTCAGAGTAGAGTTTTGACTTCGGTCACGTTGTAATTGTACCCCCTTACTTTGTTAATAGATTAATCTTATTTAGAAAAAAAAAATATCTAGTTTGCATGTTCGTTGCAAAGGTAGTTGTATTTAGAAAAGTGAAATTTAATAAATGTTATATATATTAAATATTATTAATTGATTAAGAATAAAATTTAGTAATTTAATTATTTAAATTAATTTTTTCAATGAAAAATTTCAGACTTATTAATTTCTAATTACATTTTTCTAACCCAACTCTTTTGAAATAAATAAAACTAAAACTAAAAATAATTAATTTTAAAATTCTTACTCTAATTTTTGTGGTGGAAAAGCAGTAAAATTGTCAAATTTGAAATCTGATAGATAGTTTCATTTTGGAATTCCTACCCTCTAAAGCTAGTATAAGTTACATAGATAATAGTGTGACATTTATCATTAACATTGTATGAGCTTTATCATTAACATTGTTGGTAGATAGTGCGGGTTGAATAACTTAATTTCTTTTTATTATACTTATTTATCATTAACATTATTTTGTAGATAGTGCAGGTTGAATAACTTCATTTCTTATATTGTAATAATCTTGATAGTCAAAATGGTTTAACTTTTAATTAGTTGTGGAATTTAATTTTAAGAATATTTTATAAAGTTTATTAATGTTTTGAAAAAAATAAACATTTTGATGATTAAAAATGATTTTTGAAATTCAAATTTTTGTTGATGAAATGATTAATTTTATGAGGTTATAAATAGAATTTGTCATTCATATATATATTTATTAACCATATTAAAAATATTAATGTGGTTGATATAGCAGAAAACTTCATTTGTATCTATTATAACAAAAAAACTGTTGCAAGAAAATATCATTATTAACCATTGTAACAAAAATATTAGAGATCATTTTTGGGATTCAACTGTGTTAAGTAAGTCATTCACGTATGACCATTTCCATGAGAGGTAGTCGTAACTAACTAATTTATCATGATTTTTGAATAGTTCACTTAGCATTCATTGCATCGGGTGATGCTCACTGGGGTGAAGAAGTGGGATTGAAACTAGTGAAATGAATCACATAGCGTCAATCATCACTTTCGGGGCTTGCACCCAGTAGCTAGGACTTCCCAGGAGGTCACCCATCCCAGATCGCCTCTAGCCCAACCACGCTTAACTGTGGAATTTTTCCCCACAATCAAACCCACTTAGCTTGCTACCCCATTTGAAAAACCTTAGCAATTATTGTGCCTCATGAACCATTCAAGTAGAGATCCCTTCAGTCTTTTTGAATTTAAGTATTTGGGGGGTTTACGCTGTGCATTATATTGATTCAACTGCATTAAGTAAGTCATTCACGTATGGCCATTTCCATGAGAGGTAGTCGTAACTAACTAATTTCTCATGATTTTTGAATAGTTCACTTAGCACTCATTGCACCGGGTGATGCTCACAGGGGTGAAAAAGTGGGATTGAAACTAGTGAAATGAATCACATACCGTCAATCATCACTTCCAGGGCTTGCACCTAGTAACTAGGACTTCCCGGGATGTCACCCATCCCAGATCACCTCTAACTCAAGTGCACTTAACTATGGAGTTTTTCCCCGCAATACTATAACAAAAGCATTATTCTTTTTTTTTACTAGTGCAAGAAACGATCCTTTCATTAATTCAAAACTGATTTACATATTTTACACACCCCCACGAATAGAGTGGGCCCCAAACCATGGTGAAGTCAATCAATGGTACGGATAAAAACAACAACCCAAACCAAAGAATTATAAACTCGGGAAAAGAGTCACCTAAAGTGCTCAGTTAAACATAAACCGACCCGGTTCTCGAAACAGAAATCTAGAAAAGAAAAACTTTAAAATAACTCAACGGTCTGCCCTAAACACCAAGGCTCCACAAACAAGCCCAATGAATAGTGATCGTAGATCTTCAATGACAGATCCAACAACGGAGATGGATATTGCTGACCCATAAATGCCGCCATTTAACGTGCGATCACAGCGGTTTTTCAAACGGTCCTGCTGCCACACGTCCATCATTGATTGTGATTGCAGCGAAGAGGAAGATACCGCTTACCACAGGCAAGACAAGCAAAAACCACCCGAGAAACTGGAAACTAGAAAGTCGGGGGCATCAAGAGGCCTCTACTCCCATCCACATGCCAAACCAGATTGCCAGAGAGAATGTGAGAAGAGGCCTTGGTTGGTCTGTCTGAAAGCCTTATAGATGAGCTACCCTCTTTGTCGTCATAGAGGCTTTGTGTGAACTTGCTTCTGCGCCTAATAGACCTCCAAAGCATGCTAAACCCTGTAAAACCTAAAGATTCAATTTCTCTGCTCATGCCTCTTCTGGGTTGTCAATATTACCTTCCAGGGTCTTGTTTCTGAACATCAACCTATCTTCTTCGGCTTGATCATGGCATTTCGCCTTAAGAACCAGACCAATTAACTCTTGCCAATTTGTTGCAAACTTTTCCTCTGTGCAATTCACTCCTTGATTGGCCAGGAGCTCTGCCAGGTTGTTGGCCGTCCTTCGAACATGTTTGAAGGTGATGGTATGGAGGCCTTGAAGGTGGTTGTGGATCCTTTGAAAGATCTGATTGAGCCTCCAGATACTAGAGACTTTTTCCAAAGCAGTACCCCAGCTAATCTTCTTGACTAAGTTTATGATTAACTCAGAATCCGCTTCCACAATCACATTGTGTCGATTATCTAGAAGCAAGTATTATAAACAATGTTCCATAGCCATAATTTCTGCCACATTGTTGGTGGCTTTTCCAATATGGCCATGGAAAATAAACAAGATGTTCCCTTTTTCGTCCCTAAGAACTCCGCCTTGACTCGCAGAACCTGGGTTGCCCTTTGAGGCTCCATCAATCTTGAACTTTAAAAATCCTTTGGGAGGAGGCTACCATAAGTCAAGCTCTGAGTCTTTGAAAAGATTCTTCCCTCCCAGGCTTTGAGGAATTAACCTTTGTAGACCAAGCTGGCAGAGAATCCTCCACCCAAATGCCGAGGGAGGATTCACAGGAAAATTCCAGACAATGGAGCTTATAGTCTCCTGTAGTTGTTTTAGGATCTGATTATGAAGGTACAGGGGTGTCTTTCTCTCCTCCTTGAATATACTATTATTTCTTTCTTTCCAAGTGTTCCATATTATGAAGCCTAGAGTTAGAGCCTAGGAAATGCTAAGAACTTCGTTATTTGTGAAATTGCTTCTCCAATTGTTCAGGGTGTGGGTTATGCTTCCAAGGTCTCTATCCGATTGCTGGAATATGGAGGAAAAAGAATCCCACAGCTTGGAGGGAAAGGAGCAGTTGTTGAGGATATGCTCCATTGTTTCCTCTTCCATTTCACAAAGTTGGCACCTGGAGGGCCCCAGAATACCTCTTTTCCTAATATTGTCCCAAGTCAAAAAAAAATTGTGTTGCACCAGCCAAGTGAAGAGTTTAATTTTCATCCACCCTTATTGTCTCCAAAGTCTTTTCCAAGCTTTATCCGGAGCCTGGGAAGCCAAACCAAGGAGAATTGTTTTTGCCTCCTTAAGATTGTAGGCACCCTCATTGTTATTGCCCCATCTTAGCTGGTCATTCCCTTCAGAAGCTAAAATTTTCCTTCTCTCTAACTCTTGCATTATTACATCAACTTTGTCTTTTAAGGGGTTGTCATCTCTAAGATCTAAATTCCTCCATTGTCTCCACTTTCCTACATTGTTGGTTCAATCCCAAAAATCCTTAACTTTGATTAATCGTTTAGCATCTCTCTCTGCCTTCAGTTCCTTTAATTCTTCTTTTAAAAGGATGGGTTCCTATTGCCATCTGTCCTCCCAAAACAGAGCTAAGTTTCCCTATCTAATTTCCCCGAAGCCATTTTGTTGAACTAGACATCTGTTGTCGCAGGCCTTGTTCCATATGTGTGATCCCTTGATATTACCATCCATTCTTATATGATCCTCACTAGGCCATGAACTGGCATATTTTTCTTTCTAGATTGTAGCCCTTTAAGCCTTTTGTTCTTTTAGCCAGTGCCACCATAATTTAGCCCCTAAATATTTGCTTAGAAATTCAGAATCATCTAATCCTAGTCCACCATAATTTCTGGGTTTGCAAATTTTTTCCCAAGCTACCAAGGCCCATTTTTTCTTTGCTTTCCCCTTTCCCTAGAGGAAGTTTCTTTGAATGCTTCTGATAAGCTGCAGAACTCCTTTGGGAGCTAGGAGAACCGAAAGCATAAAAGCTGGGATTGCTTGTAGAACCACCTTTGTGAGAACTAGTCTGCCTGCCAAGTTTAAGGGTCTAAATGTCCAATTTTTTATTTTGTCTTGCATTTTGTTAATAATTGGCTCCTAGATGCTCTTGTGTAGCAGCTTAGAAGTAAGGGGTATCCCCAAATATTTCGAGGGAAGGGAATCTCTTTGAAAGCCCAGAATTTTGGCAATGTTCTTTTGAATGGCAATATTAGTATTAAAAAAAAAGATCTTGGATTTGGTGAGATCAACTTCCATACCTGAAGCCTTGGCAAATTCATTTAGAATCTGTTTGAATGCATGAGCTTCTTCGACAGTAGGGATTCCTTGCAGCATCGTGTCATCCACAAACTATTGATGTGTCCATGCTTGGCCCTTGTCAGTAAGTTGAAGACCTTTGATATTTCCAACTTCTTTGGCATGATTGATAGATCGACCCAGTCCTTCCATCATAAGGAGGAAAAGGAAAGGAGGGAGTGGGTCCCCCTGCCTGAGGCCTCTTGAGAGAAAAAATGTTTCAGAGGGAGAGCCATTGACCAGAATAGAGAAACTTGAGGAAGTAACCAGGGCCATGATCCATCTTACCCAGTTGTGATCAAACCTAAAGGAAATAAGCATTTTCCTGATATAGTTCCAACTTAGTTTATCATAAGCTTTAACAATGTCCAATTACATGATCATACCAGCCTTTCAGTTGATAGTCAGAGAATGAACCACCTCATGAGCTTGAATAATATTGTTGAGAATTTTCCTTCCTTCCACATAACCGGCTTGTTCCACAGAAACCAGAGATGGAAGGAGAGGTTTTAGTCTGTTGGCCACCACTTTTGATATTATCTTGTAGACCACATTACATAAAGCTATTGGTCTAAACTTGTCCGAAGTCTGAGCAGTCTCCTGCTTGGGGATAAGAGAAATGAAAGAAGTGTTCAGAGCTTTCAGAATAGTTTTATTCATCCTGGAATCTTCTACCACATTTAAAATATCCTTTTTAACAATGCTCCAGTAGGCTTTGAAGAAATCAACATTGAAACCATCTGGGCCTGGTGCTTTACCATTTTGCATCTCTTTGAGCACCTCGCTGACTTCCTCTTCGGTTACTGGCTTGTTGAGGTTGAAATTGTCCTCATTGGACACTAGCCTAGGAATGTGTCTTGTGAAGTTTCTGATGGAGTTCTCTCTGTTATAACAAGTTTCTTTGGCAATGCCTTGAAAGTGCTTGACCAGAGCTTTTTCAATTTCAGCATGAGAGTTGTGAAGAATACCTCCTTCATCCTTGATTACTGAATTTCTGTTATGAGCTCTGTTCGCTATTGTGCATATATGGAAGAAGCTAGTATTTATTTCTCCCTCTTAGAGCCATTGAACCCTCGATTTTTGCCTCCAAAATATTTCCTCTTGTTTGCATAATTCCTCCCATTCTTGATGGTATTTGGTGACCTTCTCATTCCTGATTGCATCAAAGCCATTTGTGATAAGGGCTTGGTTGAGTTCCTGCATTTTTCCTTCTACTGCTTTTTTGGTTGCAAAAATGTTGCCATGTTCCTTCTTGTTCCATTCCTTGAGCTTAAGCTTAATGTGTTTTAGTCTTTTTGAAGAAGGAACATATTGGTGCCTCAGATATTCAAATCTTCTGCCCACCATTTAGTAATATTGCTATTGAAATCTAGATGAGAGAGCTAGATGTTTTCAAAGTGAAAAGGTCTATTTCTTGGAGTACCAATACTCTACACCTCCAGATAAATCGGCCAGTGGTCAGATCCTCCAAAGGGTAGGATTCTTGCTGAGATTTCCTTATTATTGAGCATAAGATCCTCATATATCATGAATCTGTCCAATTTTGAAGCCACCTGAGACTCTCCTCCTCTTTTGTTGTTCCAAGTAAAAATTCCATTACTGGTTGTAATGTCTACTAACTTCATGATGTCTGTGAAAGACTAAAACCTTAGAGAGTCTTGACTTTGAATTCTAGTTCCACATTTTTTCTCTGAAAGCGATTTAATCATATTAAAATCTCCTCCCAATATCCAAGGCTTACCTGCATGTCTATCCCTTAGCTCTTCCAGAGAATCAAGAAACTTTTGTTTTCCTTCCAATCTTTGGGGTCCATACACATTGGTGATTAGATAAGTTTCCTTATCTCCGACAGGCTAGATGACCACCGGGAGATAATCTCGAGATGCTTCAACATCTAAAATTTCTATTTTCTTAGGATTCCAAAAGGTGAGAATACCTCCTGTTGTATTCTACGCTTTGACTTCCAAAAACTCATAGTTATTGAGCCACTTGTTGTGAATATCTTTTAATTATGAATGGAACATTTAGTTTCCTGAATGAAGATCACATCCAGAGCTATTTGTTTCATTCTGTTACTAATCAGTCTTTGTTTCCTTTTACTACCAAGACCTCTAATATTCCAAGAAGTAAACTTCATTGTTAAAGATTAGTGAAGGAGTAGCTAGTTAGATCTTTCATCTTACCTGAGTCTATCATTAGCTTTCCACATTCCATTAATAGCTTGTTCTACTTTTTCTTTCCTCTCCTTTTTCCGGGGTTTTTGGGTGCTAATATAAGTATGGGTCTTACTGTTTTTACCCCCTCATTGCTCTGCTTTTCCTTGTTCCTTTTCCTCTCTAGTCCTTTTTTTTGGGTTTTCTATAAATATAGCTACTGGACTTTGTTAAACTCCTCTGGAGGTAAAGAGTCTATCCCTTCTTTAGTTCCTTGAATCAAGAAATCTTCCAAGTCAAGATTCTCTTTCTCAAGAATTTCCTGTAGTTCTTGGTCTTCCATTTCCATCTCACTAGGGGTCATCTCCTGATCCATTTCTGTTTCAACATCACTGACCATCGCTTCTGTTTACAGAATCTTATTTGGTGTTTGTTCCTTCTCCTATACTTTCTTTTCTTCCATTAATTCTTCCCCTTTCATCTGGTCTGCTGTGTTATCTTCTTCTTCCACTTCCAAGACTCGGAACCTGTTCTGGCTGGTTTGTTATCCTTTAGATTTCTATGCTTTTGTTCCCTTCTTGTTTCCTTTTCCTTTGTATGCCATTTTGTGAAAGCCTTTGAAGTCTTTCATAGCATTAGCTTTACTCTTATTCTCTATTTTGGTCAGAGGGAAATCCCTGAACAGGTGTCCATTTTCATGACATTTGTGGCTTCTGAACGGAATATGTCCGTAGTCTATTGTTTGAACCCATTCTTCATCATGAACTTCCAAGATTATCATTTGGAAGAGCTCCACAGAGATCCATCTCCACACAGATCCGAGCAAAGGAAATATACTTTCCCCTCCTAGTGGCTTCAAAAGCTTTAACAAACTGACCTAGCTTATTTCCTATGGCTGTTAATGATTCTGTTTGCCAATAATCAAGCAGAAGAGAATAAAGCCTTACCCAAATTGGGACTGAAGTAAAGGTCTCACGTCCTGGGACAAAATTCATGATCCAAGGTCGCATGTAGAGACCTGCAGCAGCAAAGAAGTATGGCCCTCCTTCAAAAATTTTGTCCTTGTCTTCAATATTCACAAAAACAACGGTAAAGAATCCCTTTGAACCTAGGTGTAGGTAAATGTTTCCTTTTGGTTTCCAGTGATATCTTATCCACATTTGTAAGGCTTTTTCAGTGGGCCATAAACCCATGAATTTGCAGATGATTGCATAGGTTTTCATATATTCCCTGTGCTCCTGTAGAGCAGGCTCATTTAACGTGACTCTGGGAGTTACTGCAGCTTTGGGCTTACATGGGCCCATGTGTGCTTTGATTTTTGTTCCCTATTCCTTGTCTTCTTCCTCATTCTCTTTAATAATACTTTTCTCCTTGGATTCCTATCCATTTTGTTCCTCTTCACTGTTCTTATTCCTTCCCATTGAAGGTCCTCTATCATTTTCCATGGGTTTTTTTCCTTTGCTGATCATGGCTTGCTTGAAGGATGGAGTGGAGCTCCCTCCTCTGTGCCCCTCCATGGAACGCAGCCTCCGCAGCAACTTTGAAACCTTGTTAATTTTTCCTGCCTTCGCTCCCGACCTAAAGGCTGGTCTATCTCATAACAAAAACATTATTCATTTGTATCTACTATAACAAAAAAACTATTGCAACAAAAATATTATTATTAACTATTGTAACAAAAATATTATTATAAACTTTTATATTACTTAACCCTTAAGAATCTCAGTTCTCCTTAAAAAAACAAAAGTGTTGAAGAGTTTCTATCCTTTACAACCAAGATATAAGTTACTTTTTCTAAAATTATGTACTCTTTGAAAATCCCTAAGAAATTGGTGCGTTCACACATCAATTTTTTTAAATTTATTAAAAGCCAATGCAAAGTAACGAACTCTCTAACACACTATATGAAGCATATGTTGAGCATATTCCCTTGAGAATATATCTAGGCCATCAATTAAATAAATAAATAAAAGTCGACAGATCCTTATCGTCCTTAAGTTGAAATAGGAATGAAAATTTCATAGCTATGAAAAAATATATCTATATGCCACCAAGTGTCATAATACTATACACATCAAATCTCAATATTTATGAAAAACAATACACACATCAAATCTCAATATTTATGAAAATTTCAATATTTATGAAAATTTCATTTCTAGGTAAGTGTGTCAAACTCATGTTTGACTATTAATTAATGTGTAACTTTTTAAAATAATTTACAAATTTACTCAAGTTTTTGAAAAATTTTAACAATCACATTTTTATTTTATGATTTGTTTTGGTGGTTTAATATATATATTTTTGATATTTTAAATGTGAAATCACTTTATATATAGATTCACATTTATTTATAATATTGACATATATAATCTATTTAATAAAAAAAAACATTTAAAATTATTATGTCACTACTTAAATAAAGTATTCTTAAATTATAATGGGAAATTTTTAACAAAATAAATTTTAAACCTTACTACTAGGACTTCAATATGATTGCAACAACTACAAAAAAATCCAACAAACAAGTTTATAATATTCTATCACTTCGTAAGTCAATATAGAGATATTTTTTAAAATGCAATCTAAGTTCTTCCTCTAAACCCTTGCTACATTTCAGTCCCTTCCTATATTAATACAACTTTTTTAGATTGTAGATCAACAGTTGAATTGAGTTATATATATATATATCGGATTATTTTTTACATTCATAAATTGATTTCTAATTAGAACTGATATTGTAGTCTCAATTTTACATTTATTCCTATCTAATGTATTAATAATTTAAAGTCTCCCAATACTTATATATATTTTTCTATTGTTTTTTCCATAAAAATTTAAAATGCATAAAACTCAACTATTCCTTTACTAACAACATATTTCAAAATAATATAATGTATTGATAAGAAAAACAATGTCCCCTCCATTATTTATATTTATAGCTCTTTGATATGCCCCTAAGTCAACATGTCTTTTTATAATTGATTATGTGTTCCTTTAATATTATATAATGTTTTTAGTTCAAACATGTTTACCTACCTTTCATAGCTAGCTTGATTTTATGGGAAACTTGTGTAGGAGTCGCATAAGGCCTTGAAATATCAAGTTGTCAAATAATGCAAGATAAATACTTATAATCATTTGTAGATGCATTACAATAAATAAAAAAATGATTTTATATGATTACATCAATAATATCACTATGAATATGATTGTTAATTTTGGTGTTGATATTACAATATAGTATGAACCTAAAGCATTTCACTCTCACACCTAGCAATATAGAAAATATTTTGATGTCTCCAAGTAATATAGATTTATATCAACTTTAAAGATAGATAAAGTAATTAAATGTAAGAAAAATATTATATTTCCATTTTAAATATGAGAAAGATATATAATTTTTATACTTTTAAAAATACTTCAATAAAAGTTTTAAATAAATTGTTTGAATATTTATATTTTAATTTCACATATAGAGATATGTAAATAAAGAAAGGGAAAACCAATCATTTTAATGCTAAGCATATGAAAATTTTCAATGTTCATTTTAATGTAAAATCAGTATGTGGTATTTAAAAGATATACACAATAGTAAACTAATTGATTGTGGGCCAATATACAAGATTTAAAAATATTGACAAGTATTTAAAATTATATAACAAAAAAAACATGTAATATGAACAATGTACTCCATAAATAAAATATTTAAATGCCATATTAAGTAAAATATTTGAATTTCAATTGTTTATATATTATATATGGTTACAAAAAAGCTATGTGTGTATTACATAATATAATGGAAAGAAATATTTTTTTTTTATGGTTGAAACATTTCAATTAGTTATACTATTGTACATTTTGGCTACTTTTATGTATAGTTTTTAGTTAGTTTCGTCTTAAATCCAACAAATTTGTTGCAATTCAAGTTTATGTAGTAAGATATTTTTCAATCTTTTTAATCTATTTATGCATTTAAAAATGCAATTTAATCTCTCTCTCTCTCTCTCTCTCTCTCTCTCTCTCTCTCTCTCTCTCTCCCTCTCTCTCTCTCTCTCTCTCTCTCTCTCTCTCTCTCTCTATATATATATATATATATATAGGGGTCAGCGCAGATAATTGGGTAGAATTGTTCTTTTCTCCCTTACAAGTTCAATTCCCTACAAGTGACACAATGATGAGAAATATTGATGTAATGGCTACCTCAAGAGATTTGATCCCTCTCTAAGCTTCTTGTATCCATGATTAAGATCTATACTAGTAGAATGAATTAATGGTGTATTAAGTAATTGATTGTGGTTTAAAATAATAATAATATAATTTTAAGGTTATAACTAAGTTAGATAACATATTAATCGATAATATCTCCTTAGTTAAACAAATGATGTCAAATTCAGCTAAAAAGAATTCTTACTCAATTCCTATAAATGTTTAGCTTCACTTGTTGGTCGCCATACTTACTTGGCTACCATTAACATGCATTCTTAGCTAAAATATGTTCAAGGGGTCCATCTGGCTCCATCTATGATTTTCTTGACTTGCATATGCTATCATTTTTTTCATCATTCGTAATGGTCATCCGTCAATAGCATTTCCATGAGGTCTATTCTCATATGACTACCTTAGCATCCTTAATGTTTCAATTGTCAAGAACCCATAAAATGATCTCAATCTCACATTTTAGTCGCAACTCTATCATTTCATCTACTTACATACAAATTTCAATAAATTTTTAGTAGGGGCACTTATACTATGTATCCAATTCATGCATACTCAAACAATGTGTCATTCATAATTGTTCTCCCTCAATAACATTTCCATGAGGTTCATTCTCATGTGACTACCTTAGCATCCTTGATGAAATAGTCATATGCACCTAAAATGATCTCAAACTCACATTTTAGTCACAAATATATCATTTCATCTACTTAAATACAAATTTCAATTAATATTCAAAATGGGCACTTACACTATGCATCCAATTCATGCACTCAAATAATGCCTTCAATCATGCATACAAACATTTCAATATCACCATGCTCGTGCCATACTTGCACATATTCCATGTCATTCATACAAACATCAATTGGTAGTCAATTAGTTTATGCATGAGCGATAACATATCAATTAAATAACCAATTCAATATTATTAACTTTTGATTCCAATATGTCAATTATATATTTAGATATTTGCAATAAACCAAAGCCTTTAATGCTTATGGTGTTTCATAATTCAGTGTACAACTTGATTTCACCTATTCAAAATCTTCCCTCAACATTTATTTCAACAAGGAAAATTAACATAATATCATATGCACAAATTCCATGAAGTCTTGTATAAACGTTGATCAGGTGTCTGTTAAGGAACTTCTTGATGTGAAGTCACCAATTCAATTCCTCGCCCTAATCAGGGTGATATATTAGACATGATGAAGAAGTAGACCCACCAAGCTTGCAAAAAAAATTTATCATATGCACAAAAGTTAATTAGAGTCTTTCCTAAGGTCTATAGCAACCTTACAATTCCAAATTCTTTCTAAATATTTTAGGAGGAACCCTCCCTCTTGAATTCCTATGCAAGTATATTTCCTTAGCTACACATCATCAATTATTAAATACTATAATCCAATTGTATAACTTTCATTAAGTTCTTAATTATAATAGGAACAATTTGGGGATGGTCCCTCATTTATCTTCACCTAACCACCAAAGGTGGGTGACTTAGCCTTCTTGATTTCTCTAGGCACTGAGAAACTCCTGGAAAGCTCTACTATTACTATTAGGGATTCTTCCTATTGATTTACCACTACTATACCAAACGTAATCCACTTATGTATGCTTTGTTCATTAATGTAATCTATTTACAATCAAATATTTCCCTATCCTCATGTTCCTTATAAGGGTAATAATGAAGTGTGTATTCATTTTTGCAGATCCAACATTTCTCAGTGTTCCTCTTTGATTTACTTCTTTCTGTATTATTGGTTATTGGCCCATGTGTCTAGAGTTTAAATGGAATTTCCTTCTTTTATTGTTCGTGATGGAATTCACAGAGTAAGTGTTCTCCTCCACAAACCCAAAATTTCAATGGTCATTCCTTCATCCAAACCTTATTGGGTTTTACCTTATTTTCTATTTACTTATAAGAATGTTTTTCCTTTTGAATGATGTCATCTAGTGTTTTTTAATGTTTTTCCTTTTGAATGATGTCATCTAGTGTTTTTTACTGCTCATAAATTATCTTATCCTGAAATGGTCCTAGTAATCCATTGAGAAAATACTATATTTTCATCTCTTCATCTTTTAGAAATGGTACATATTCCAACAGTGCTATGAATTGATTAGCATAGTCATCCAAGGTGAGCTGTCCCATCCTTAATTCATGCAATTCCTTGATCTTGTTATTATGATACCCATCTAGATACTAAATAGCTGGTCCATATTGCAATAACCCTTACACATATGATGGGTTTTGTAGCATACCATGTTTAGCTTTGTCTACTCTTCTTGCTCTCTGGTGGGCCCCAGTATTGCAGAAATAATGTTGCAACTCATGGAACTCCCTTATTTAATTTTATCAACCTGGTAGTTCATAACAAACTTGGAAGCGACGGTGCTATATGTACAAGTACTAGCTCTTGTCACAGCTGTCACTTGATCAGCTGGCACAAGTTCGCTAGGAGCTCAAGCCAGCTTCTATGAGTTCTCAGAAGAAGATTTTAATCATGATGGAAGAAATATTATCTCAAAAGGGCTATTCTACTTGCAGAAAGAAACTGAAAGCGGAAAGGAAATGCAAACCCTAGTTTTACCGACTAACCCTACTGATGCGAAAAAGAGGATGCAAGCTATTGAAAGAGATGCCATTGACTCCTAAGAAGGTAAAATGCATGTGTCTAAGTTATCACTATTTGAATAAAACATATTTTTGTATTTTTGAATAAGTTATTAGAATTATCATGCATGAGATTTAACTGTTTTTACTGTGCAGAGGTGGATTGGCGAGAGGAAATGCTTGGAGGAGGTCGGGAAGGTTTAGAGAGTGCCTAAGGGGTCCCTAACACCCTTCCAAAGAGTTTCACAGAGTTTGGCTATCAAGAAACCTCATTCATGAGCTTCTACAGGAAGTCTGCAGAGGTTATACAGGATGTTCTGGAATTTCTATAGGATGTCTGTAATTATTCTACAGGATGTTCAGGAATTTCTACAGGATGTCTGTAATTTTTCTATAGGATGTTCCGAAATGGGATTTTGGAAGATGGATGGAGGAAGAAAGATGAAGGAGTGGGTATGGAGGTGAGATAGGGGTGTGAGGATGTCCAGGACTTGGTGAATGAGGCTGAAGAGTGGCTAAGGCGATTGGGTTGGTTCAAAGATAAGAGAAGCAATGTTATGTGAGAGTATAGGAACTAGGGTAGAGTGTGAAAGCGTACCAAATGAGAGGCAAGAATATAAGTTAGGGGATGGAGCAGATGGGATTGATGGAGTACAGGTGGATGGAGAGGTATTACAGGCACTTTGCACATTATCTTTCGAATTAGACAAATGAAGACTTGGAAAATCAAGAAGCTAACTACTTTGACCTAATCTAACCTAGACAACAACAAAGAAATGGAACAGAAGTTTACTTGCAATGAAACCATGTATAACAACTATGCAAGGAAGCAATCAAGAATCTTAACATGTAACCAACTTCTGCAAATAAAAATCGAACACTAATGATTGCATGGCGAAGGAAAGATAGTGTTTTTGGTGGCAGCAAGGTCACCTTGATCCCAGCTCCTGATCCCACTGAGGGAGAGGTGAAATCATAGGTGCTTGATGGCCCTTTTTCTGAAAATCTTCCCTATTATTAACCTATCAACTAAATCTAAAAATAAAAATCCTTTTTAATCATCAAAATAAATCTAAATAACAAAGCAAGATTTAAATCTAAATAGCAGATTTTATTCTAAGAATGCAGCAAAAACACATAAAGATAAACAAAGGAGGTACTCGGCACTTGAGATGGGCCCAACCCCAAGAGCTACAGCCTCCTAAGAGAGATTTAGAGTTGGTGCAAAGCAGGATTCATCTTTATTGATCAAAAGAATAGTTACATTCCAAAAATTGTCCACAAGGAAAACTTGAAAATGTGTTGAAATGCAAAGCTAATCTACTGCCTAAAAATGACTAAAATCGAACTACAAACTAGCTAACTTCTGCCTAGTGACTAACTGAAATGAGGCCGTAAGCCCTCTTATTTATACAAATTGAGGACCACAACAGCCCTACTAAACTTTAGGAACTCAGCTGCCAAAACTTGTAGTTAATAGAACTTTTACTAGCACTTGCTCGGTTGCCCTTGTGATAATCGATTTGGTGGCCCTTGAACTCCGAGCTAATGGTGGAGAATTTGAGGTAAGGGCCCATAAATGAAGAGGAAACCTTCCTACAAATCCTCTCCCTTGTTCTTCAACGAATTTGGCTGCCAGGTTCTCATTAAAACCTTTGATTTTGTCTCAAAATTGACTAAAAATTTGCACAAAGCACCCATTAGACTTGTTGGCATAATGACTAACCCAATTCACTCTATTAGCATAAATATAATAAAAAACATGAAATAAACTAATGAGAATGGTGGATTAAGTCGAATTAGGAGGTTGAATGAGCCCATATAATTATCCATTTTTGCGGCTCATCATCACCCCTACTGAAAGTGTTGCTCATCCTCTGAGAAACCAATCTATCTCCTCATCTTTGATGGCCTTGGTGGCCTCCCTATCAAGCCAAGCTTCTAAGGTGATGTCCTCTTCTCGGTCATGAAACCATGCTTTTCTCTCAGCTTCTTCCCACTACATGTGCTCCTTTTCCTAGAGAATTCTCAGCTTCCTCTAGAACTGTCTCAGCATCCTATAGAGAGGCCTTTGTGTCCAACATTTTCATTGTTTCTCTCCAGGTGGATGTCTTCAGGCTTCCTCGTTCATAGGTGATGGATGCCTTAGGGGGATACCTCTCCTTTTGTGTAGCTGGGGTGTCCACAATCGTGATTGGTTCTTTTGACGGTGGCTGGGGTTTGCCAGTCTTTATCCTCACGCTCCTTCTTGCCTTAAAATACATGGAAGTCTCCCTCTTTAGCTTCCCTTTCTACTTTGGAGATGTGCTTAGGGTTTCCAGCACAACTGCTGCCTCCCTTGCTAAAATCTCAGGCGATTTTTCCTTTTGTTGTCCTTTTTCTAGACTTCCTATAGAAAGTCGTGTGCTGACTGTTTTTTGGCTTCCTCTAGAAATGATTTTCTCAATTCCTATAGAAATGGTCTTCATTGTTTTGGCCTGCATGGCTAGGGGTGCCTTCTCTTTTAATTTCTTTGTGGTTTCCTTGGGTGTGCCCTCACTTGCTTGGACATTTTCAGTCCTCTCTGCCCTGATTTGCAATCATTTCTCCCTTGGTGTTTGTGCCTTTATTCCACCCACAGTTTTAGGCTCAGTAGCTTGGCCTTTCTCTTGTTTCTCTTCTTGTTCTTTCTGTGGTGGTCTGTCATGGGTTTCCTTACCCTTGGCTTTCTCTTCTACCTCAATGTGCTCCCTTTCCTTACTGATGTTTTATGGTTTCCTCTTTTGATCCTCGGGACAGGATTTCTCAGGTGTTTGTATTTCAACTTTGCACTAATTCCCTGATTATAATGCTTTTGTTGCCCAAAACTCAACTGTCAGAAGGGAATTAGGCTCCCACATACAGAGTGTAGAGCTTAATTTTCATCCCCATCATGCATACAACCACATAAAATTCACATTCTTCATGCACATGTTAGCCCTCACAATGCTTTAACTTTTCTATAGGAGAAATTTTTTACCGGGAACCATGGAGGATGACACAAAATCAACTGAGAAATTTCATGCTATACATAGGCAACTGCGGTTTTCGACTCACAGGAAGACTTGTCTCTATTCAAAACAGTTTAATTCACCACCTTTCAAATGTATTATGCATGGCAGAATGTGTTTCGAGCCTACCTTCCTCAGAACTCCAATCTTGATGAAGAAAAGCTCAGGCTCCCTGCTTCGGATGGATATGCCATACTTCTTGTAGAATACCCCCCGTTTCCTGTAGAATGCCCTTGCGCCTCTGAGTGAGCCCGATATGCAACGAAATCTCGAAGACAGGTAGAAAAACTGTAGATGATGACTAGTTAATCATTTTGTGCATACTTCAGTTGAGGATGTTGCAAGTGCAAATGAACAATAGTTTGTGAGTTTTAGCCGAGAATTTTTTAATTGCTGCATGATTTTTGGTGAGGGAGTGAAGTGGCCAGGTGTACGTGGCCACATTCAGATGGTAGTGTTGTTCATGAATTGTATGTTTTCCCCCTGTAATCACTGCCATCAATTGCACTGAGGTTTAAACGACCAACACTCCCAGTTGTTTTAATTTTCACGTGAGTCGACTGTCCACGTATACTGCATGACTTCCGGCTGAGCGCTAGAGAAGGCAATGTCGGGTTAACCTTGCTAGATTTGTGGCTTAATCCCACCATTCCATTCGCTCATGCAATTCTTAAATTAGATTCATGCAATAGAGGAACGAGTTTTAGTCACATACTTGGAAGTCGAATGTGGTTTCCGTGAGGTGTTGTGGCGTTTCATTTGTTGCATGCATTGGTTTTTGTGGTTGCATGATGGCTTGATGGCTGATTCATGGCTATTTTTTCTTGTGCAAGCATCCTCTGGTAGGACCTACGCTGTAGGAATTGGTTTCCACGTTCATATCTGCACCCTCAAGCTGCTGATGCCGACTTTTCATAGGACCGAAACTTGTTTTCGCCATTTCTCCCGAACGATAGATCAGATCAATTTGAAAATTTCTGAGCATGTTCCTATCGTCATTACGCACCTCCCATAGAAAATGGCTATCAATGGATGCACATATTTTGAGGAAAACGTAAAATGGCTGAAGATTACAGAGATCATTTTCTTGAAAACCGTGCATCGGAATTGGCTGAAACTGCTTGGGTAGGCTACTATCACCAATGTGCATCTCCCCATGAAACAGGTTTTGAAATGGATGCACGGATATGGAGAAAATGCAAAAATGGCTGAAGGTGATGGAGGCTGATTTCTTGGAAACCATGCACTTGAATTGGCTAAAATTTCTCGGGCATGTTGCCATCATCCCTATACAACTCCCCCTGTAACAGTTTTGCAAATGGATGCACAGTTTTCAAGCTAGAGAAAAAACAAATTCTATTCTATGTATTTTTTCTTCAAAGCATTCTTCAAATTTTTGGATAGAAAGAAAAACTAAGCTTGGGCTATGATGCAGGCATGGAGATGATGTAGGAGGATTTTGAATATTGTAGGAGCACTTCTGAACCCTTGAGGAAGCTATCATGTTCGCCAAACTAACTTTTTGAAATCCATTTCTAGCTTCCTGTAGAAATCCTGTAATTTCTACAGGAACTTCCTGTAGAACACACATTTTTTAGGAAAGAAGCACAATGAGATGGAAAAAATGATGGAGAAGGGTGAGGGATGGAAACATGGATGCTTGCAGGCCTCATGGACAGATTCCCGACATTCAGGTCCTCTTCAGAGATCAATTTTGGCTTGTTTCTAGGCTTCCTGTAGAAGACACAAAACTTCTTGTAGAAGGCACAAAACTCTCTCTGTCTTTGTTTTGAGCGATCCCCCTGACCTGCAATGCCCATCTTGCAACCTACAATTATTCAATGGAGATTAGGTTTATTTTTATTTTTATTTTTCTCTTTTTTTGTGAAAACAACTAGGGCGCCTCATGGAGGTTTTCACTCTAATTTCTTGCCCTAGGTGCCTCCAAGGGAGATTTTCACCCAGAGACCTTATTCTCTTTTCTCTTTTTTCCCAACCCATTGACCTCCTAATGGGGGTTTTCAATCAATGAACCAATCTAAGGCACCTCAAAGGAGATTTTCACCTTTAGATTTTTATTTTCTTCTTATTTTCATTTTTTCTCTTTTTTCTTTTTTTTTTTCTACCCTACCCTACTCGAAAAACAAAATCATTTTCAAGTGTAAGAATATTTCCAATGGAGCCATGTGCACATCAAGATTATAGACAAAATGATGTGTAGGCTTGAGATGCATGCTTTGACAGCTATCCAGACTTCAGAGACCAAATGATCTGACTTTGAAGGGATCAAACATAGTTGAGGAAGAGAGTACCGTTGCAACTTAGTGACCGTCTGAAACCATATCTCAATATAGCTCTGATATCTTTTGTCCTTTTGATGATCTAGATCATGTTTCATGTCACATTCTACCATGACTTTCTCATCTTCATATTTTTGTTGATCTTTCTCTCGAATACATGGAAGATTTGATGGTAACCATGAGGGAACTCTCTCGATCTCTGATTTTGATGCCTTCTCTTCATCAAGTGCAGCCCATGGTCCTTTGATCTTTTCTTTCGAATCTTATTTTGCCCTTGGTCCTTCAATGTTGTCAACATAATCTCTGTTTTGCAATACTCTTCCTGAGCTATGGTGAAGATCATCGAGCTCAAGAGGAGTCATTTGGACATGTTGTGTCTCAGCTTTGCAATTGAGTTGAGCTATTCCAATGTGCTGGTTTGGAAATGGTGGCATGGGTAGTTGAGTAGGGGTGTATATCTGTGATGGATGTGGATGGGGTTGTGGTTGGGTAGGTGGTGGAGGCAAAGGAGCGGGATGAGAGTTGTACTAGGGCCTCCACCCCTAATGAGGTGCATTCCACTGAGATTGTGGCTGAGCATAAGAGTGAAATGAATGAGCAACTGGAGGAGCATGGTATTGCGGAGGATACGACCAAGGAGGGGGTGTGGACCAGGAAGAATGAGTAGGGGGACCCCAAGAAGGCATGGAAGTGGCTTGATAGGGGTTATAATGGGTTTGGGATGTTCCTTGCATTCCCTCCTAGTAGGGTATGGGTCCATGTGGCCTCCTTTGGTTCATATAATAGAGTGATTCAGTGGCTCCTTTGGCTCTCTGATATGCAGCTTTAAGTCCAGGCAAGGAAGGGCACTGATTCATAAGATGGTATTCCTCACAGACGAAACACACTTCTAGGGAGTGCATTGGACATTCGTTCCTAGGATGCTTTCTAGTGCACCTGGGACTAAAGATGACCAAAGCCCTCTTGGCTTCCTCTTGCTTCCTTTGGATCTGCAGCGTATCCAATTGCATGGCAAGAAACTACCTCATCTTGCTCTTGAAATCTTCCATCTGATTTGAAAATTTGTTTTTCGATAAGGTACCGCTCCCGACATTTCTGCTTGTAGCCATTTGCTCTAGAGGAATGTTTTATTCTTCTTCTTCCCTTGAGGTTCTTCAAATTTGTCTTGCAACCCACCTAAGGGTTCCTTAGTCACAGCCATCGAAGAAGAGAGAAGCTTGGCTGTGTGAAGCAGTGGGGGTGTTGTGCAATCATTTTTCTGAATTATCTCTACTCCTACAGGGCATGAAAGGAGATCTTTTTGGTTGATTTTTGTTTCTTTTTTCTGATTGTAACTGAAAAAACTAAAATAGATTGAACTGCAACTAACTATCTTGCTGAAATGAAAACACGGAATTGAAATGGAAGCAGGAAAGGACTAATCTATTTTTCTCAAATGAAATTGCAGGAATGAAATGTTAGGCTACGCTTGCAGAAATGAAATTACGGAATTGAAATGCTAATCTATGAAAGCAGTAAATACCTACTCTACTTTTGTGGAAATGAAATTGCAGAATGGAAATGAAATAAACTACTTAGCAGAAGGTTGTAGTAGAAAATAGAAGAAAAGCAGCAATCACCAATACTCTGACGCTTCCCCGACAACGGCACCAAAAAGAGTGGTGGGCCCCAGTATTGCAGCAATAATGCTGCAACTCCTGGAACTCCCTTCTTTAATTTTATCAACCCGGTAGTTCATAACAAACTTGGAAGCGACGATGCTATATGCACAAGTATTAGCTCTTGCTGCAGCTATCACTTAATCAGCTGGCACAATTTCGCTAGGAGCTCAAGCTAGCTTCTATGAGTTCTCAGAAGAAGCTTTTAATCATGATGGAAGAAAGCTAATCTCAAAAATGCTATTCTACTTGCAGAAAGAAACTAAAAGCGGAAAGGAAATGCAAACCCTAACAAACGCTAGTTTTACCGACTAACCATATTGATGCGAAAAAGAGGATCCAAGCTACTGAAAGAGATGTCATTGACTTCTATGAAGGTAAAATGCATTTTTATAAGTTATCACTATCGGAAGAAAACATATTTTTGTATTTTTGAATAAGTTATTAGAATTACCATGCATGCGATTTAACTGTTTTTTACTGTGCAGAGGTGGATTGGCGAGAGGAAATGCTTGGAGGAGGTCGGGAAGGTTCAGAGAGGGCCTAAGGGGTCCCTAACACCCTTCTAAAGAGTTTCACAGAGTTTGGCTATCAAGAAACCTCATTCGTGAGCTTCTATAGGAAGTCTGCAAGGGTTCTACAGGATGTTCTGGAATTTCTACACGATGTCTGTAATTTTTCTACAGGATGTTTAGAAATGGGATTTTGGAGGATGGATGGAGGAAGAAAGATGAAGGAGTGGGTATGGAGGTGAGATAGGGGTGTGAGGATGTCCAGGAATTGGTGAATGAGGCTGAAGAGTGGCTAAGGCAATTTGCTTGGTTCAAAGATAAGAGAAGCAATGTTGTGTGAGAGTATAGGAACTAGGGAAGAGTGTGAAAGCGTACCAAATGAGAGGCAAGAATATAAGTTAGGGGATGGAGCAGACAGGATTGATGGAGTATAGGTGGATGGAGAGGTATTACAGGCGCTCTACACGTTATCTTTCGAATTAGACAAATGAAGACTTGGAAAATCAAGAAGCTAATTACTTTGACCTAATCTGACCTAGACAATAGCAAAGAAATGGAACAAAAGTTTACTTGCAATGAAACCATGTATATATGCAACGAAGCAATCAAGAATCTGAACATGTAACCAACTTCTGCAAACAAAAATCAAACACTAATGGTTGCATGGCGAAGGAAAGATAGTGTTTTTGGTGGCAGCAAGGTCACCTTGATCCCAGCTCTTGATCCCACTGAGGGAGAGGTGAAATAAGAGGTGCTTGATGGCCCTTTTTCTGAAGATCTTCCATGTTATTAACCTATCAACTAAATCTGAACATAAAAATTATTTTTAATCATCAAAAGGAATCTAAATAACAAAGAAAGATTTAAATCTAAATAGCAGATTTTATTCTAAGAATGCAGCAAAAACACATAAAGATAAACAAAGGAGGTATTGGGCACTTGAGATGGGCCCAACCCCAAGAGCTACAACCTCCTAAGAGAGATTTATAGCTGGTGCAAAGCTAGATTCATCTTTATTGCTCAAAAGAATAGTTACATTCCAAAAAATGTCCATAAGGAAAACTTGAAAATGTGTTGAAATGCAAAGCTAATCTACTGCCTAAAAATGACTAAAAGAATGACTAAAATCGAACTACAAACTAGCTAACTTCTGCCTACAAAGTGACTAACTGAAATGAGGCCCTAAGCCCTCTTATTTATACAAATTGAGGACCCCAGCAGCCCTCCTAAACTTTAGGAACTCGGCTGCCAAAACTTGTAGTTAACAACACTTTTATTAGCACTTGCTCGGCTGCCCTTGTGATAATCAATTTCGTGGCCCTTGAACTTCGAGCTGATGGTGGAGAATTCGAGGTAAGGGCCCATAAATGAAGGAGACACCTTCCTACAAATCCTCTCCCTTGTTCTTCCATGAATTTGGCTGCCAAGTGCTCATTAAAACCTTTGATTTTGTCTCAAAATTGACTAAAAATCTACACAAAACACCCATTAGACTTGTTGGCAGAATGACTAACCCAGTTCACTCTATTAGCATAAATATAATCAAAAAAATACAATAAACTAATGAGAATGGTTGATTAAATTGAATTAGGAGGTTCAATGAGCCCATATAATTATCCATTTTTGGGGCTCATCACTCTCTAATATGTCTTTTGTTATCTGCTTTGAAAATCCAAAGGTATTCCTTCAAAATCTTCATTGCTTCAATAAGGTTGGGAGATTTTCCATCTTCTCTTGCCTTTTACTCATAGGAGATCATTTTAGTACCGTGTTGCTCCTTTTTGCAGGACATCCTTCTCTTTCTTTTCATTGCTGGAAAGTCTAGTTATTTTTTAGAAATAACATGCAGTTATTAGTACCATTAAAATCATAACAATTAAAATTTTCTTTTACTTTTACTGCATTTGTTCCTAGGTCTATACTAGTCTACAGTTTTATCTTGCAACATCAAAATCAATTTAGCCTTCAAGTAACATCAATTTTTTCATATATACAACAAATTGATTTCACACAAGTACATATGCATGCAAAAATATTAATTTAAAACCTAAGTTCTTTCATATAATTAATCCCATGTTCAATGTTTAACCTTAGCTATGATACCACTTGTAACGTAGTATGAAATCTCCCATTTCATTTTTCCTTGAGCCCATCCAATTCCAATGTCAAATCAAGCTTTGATACCACTTTGTAAGACACCCAGTGCATCAATACTCAATTAAGGATATCAGGTATCACTTTTTTCTTTTACAAAAGCTTAAAATTCAACTTTTATGCCACTTTGTAACACAGTCAGCTCACTAATCCTTCATTAAGGTCATGGAGCATCACATTTCCCTAAAGCATTTTATGAAACAGTGCCCACATATTGTCTAATCATCATCAACAAAAAAACATTTTGTTCGGGAATTTGATCAAATAGTTTATGTGCACCGTTTATTTCTCTCAAACCCTAATCTTCCACAAAGTATATCTCAAAAATTATAGAACCCAAAAAACTAAAATTTTTACCACAAGTACCTTAAGATATTTTTTGTATATCCTCCAAGTTTCGCATTATAGAACCTCTCAAAAAGAAACTTATGGAAATAATGCCAATATGATCTATTTTGAGGGCTAATTTTAGGGGCATTCAAGAGACCAAATTTCCTTAGTCATATAATTGAAAAGATATAAAATAAATATTTAAATATTTGGTGGATACTTTCCTTGGGATTTTCCCTAAGTATGGTCCAACTTTTAGCCTCTAAAACCACTAAGAAGAAAAGTCATAGTTGAAAATTTCAAATTGGCCTTATTTTAGGAGCATTGAAGAAGCCTGAATTTTTTAGAGTATAACTCCAAAAATGAATCAAAATTAGAAAATTGGACAAAATTATCAACAGGATTTCCCCTCACTATGGTTTAATTTTCAGCATTTGCAACCTTCCAAAAAAACGTAATAGTGAAAATTTCAAGATGGCTTGTTTTCCTCATAAATCACATTTTGGGCTTCTGCCATTAAACTTCATGAAATCACTTATATCCTGTTGAGGAAATTAAAGAAAATGTAGCATACAGTTGATAAGGAAAGCATGTAGTTAATAGGGAATCCATGTAATTACCCAAAATTATGATGCACTTTACATGCATCCTAATTCATTTAAATTCCACATCCAAGTGAATTCAAACCCACTACTCCAAACTTTAATATCATAATTGATCCAGATATTTTACTTCACGGATGCATACAAAATTAAATATAAAATAACGTGTAACCAAGTAACTTAAACACATGAAAATAAGTTGAAATAAAAAAGAAACCATGAGAGCAAAGGCACAAAAAAATTTGATCACAGAGTTCACCCATTGTGGGCTACGTCTCTAGGCCCTGCTCAAAGTGAGGAGGCCTCTTTCATTAAATGGTAGTAGAAATGAATTACAATCAAACTTACATAAATTACCCTTACACCTCCATCTTTGACATGAACTGAAAATGAAAAGCTCAAATGCAGAAATAGACGTCACCATTGGATTTGTGGCACAAAATCATGTCAAATGACTATAAAACTGACCCTGTTATGAGAAAGTGACCTCTAGAGCTCTAAGGAATCTTTAGATTCCCTCATGATTCCCTCCAAAAATATTCTCACAAGATTCCCCAGGAATATTTCTCAAAATCCTTTCTCAGCGGGACACGATTTTGATTTGGGCGTGCTCCTAGTTCCACCTGCAAAATAATTCCCATGCTCACACTCTGGCACCCCTCCTCCTTGGTCAAATGGTAATGCGGTTTATATAAAATTCATCTATCAGAATAAACAAAGTTCGGGACGTTGGTCCGTTGGTTGGTGGTGGGCGAGTAAAGGCAGTGGTTCGGGAGGTCTCGAGGTCTAACTCAGTGGGACCCCCGTTATGGTGCATTCGTGTTATATTTTGGTGTGGGTTGGTTTGAATACTCGGAATTCTATTTGAATAAGCAATATATGGTTTTCAGTGACATTTTAATGTTAGGTTGTGGGACCACCTGTTCGTGGGCTAGACGACAAGTTGGGCGGGTTCGAATCCCATTGGCCTTGTTTAAAAATATGAATGGTCGTTATATGTTTGGGTGGGGTACGCGTGACTATGGCCATTACCCATAATTATATTTACTTTTAATATATGCCGTTGGGGGGTGGCAGCCTGCCACCCTAATTTTATATATTTGTTTTAATTTTTGTTGATACAGTGGTTAAAATTTTAGTGGAAGTTTTTAAGGGTTACTAGAAAAATTAAAGAGGTGACAAATTTGTCTATTCTGACCATCAAATTTCGTGCACCGATCATTTTCCAAATTGTTGCCTCATTAGTGACTGCCACTTGGCTTAGTTTCACCATGACGTTAATTGTGAATATCTTGAGCATACAAACTCAGGCTTGAGTGGCATTCACACCATTGGAATCAAGAAAATGAGCCCTACAATATGGTCCTAGTTTCACTTCAATCTAATGACTTCAATTTTTGAGCTTTTTCAAGCCCACTTCTATTTTTGGAGACACCTAGATCATTCCTCCCCACTAATGAGCTTTTGGGCCACCAAAAGCTTTATCATTCAATTGGAAAGTGAGGGAATTGATCCCTCACTTTCTCCTTTTCAATCCATTAGGCCTTGCTTATATTGATTCCCTTGAAACCACTATAAAGGTACTCCACATCTCCCCATTGTGAATTCCTAGTCTTCCTATCAAGAATGATATCCTTAGGTAGCATTTCCAAGTATTTGGGTGCAAAGTCATCCACAATAAGAACCTGTCTAGCCTCTTCGATGTCCATGATCAAAGGAGGCTTATAAACCTTTAAGTTTTCAACGTTCACCACTGAGTACATCTGCATGTACGCTAGAAAATTAAGATGAAGAACATTGTCTCCAATATTCTATAATATGGTAAATGCGACATATTGGATTGGTCTCAACTTATTTTCTTCCCCTTTCATTTTGTCTTTGTTTTTGTGGAGCCACACTTTGTCTCCAACCTAAAATTGGTGATTGACTCAGTGCTTGTCATGTCGAGCTTTGTATTTAGCTTGAAATTGTTCCAACTGCTCCTGCACTGCCTGGTGAATCCTATGAATCCACTGAATGAGCTTTGTGCTTTTCCCTAACATATTTCCCACAAGAATATTCATCTCTCCTAAAGATCATGTCTATGCGATCCTTTGGAAAATATCTAAAGCATGTCTTGAATAGTGAGCTCTAAGTGGATGAATGCACTGCCTAGTTGTATGCATGTTGTATATAAGGAAGTTGTTCATCCCACAATTTGGGATGCTTGCCACAATAGCCTTGGAGTAAATGTATCATTGTGTGGTTGAGAACCTTTATTTGTTCGTTGGTTGTGGATGAAATATCATGTGCATTTTCGACTTGGTGTCCATCATTCTCCAGAAACTTATCCAAAACTATCCATGAAAGTGAGAGTCTCGACCAGAAACAATGAATGTGGGAAACTCGAAGTGGACCCATACAAATTGGAACAAGAGATGAGTTGTCTTTTCTGCAGTGACCTACCTTTTACAAGTAATTAAAACACACATTTTTCTAAATTGATCCACAATGACATACAAATAATCATGACCTCTCCTAGACAAAGGAAAACCCCCTGCAAAATCCATTGACACACTTTCCCATGGACGACATGGAACAGGGAGTGGTGTCTGCAACCTCAATTTTCTATTAGTGGGCTTGCTAACTAAACACAACACACATCCCTTTGCATATCAAGTCACAATATTTTTCATGTGAGGCCAATAACACAACCTCTGCAAATGACACAAAGTTTTCCATACACCAAAAAGACTTGACACAAGAGAGGTATGTGTTTCTCTGACTACATGTATTCTCTCATTGGTGGGGACACAAAGTTTTCCAAGGTGATACAACATTTTTCCCTACAAATGGTAATTATCCACCTGTGATCCATGAGCCAGCTTTCCATAAATCTCCTTAAAATCATCGTCATCAACATGTTGTTTAGTATAACTTTCAAAAGATAAAGAAGCATTTTACAAAAATATAGATGTAGAAATAGGAGGGTGAGAAATCATATCTTCCACTTTGTTGTTGGTTCCCTTCTCGTATTTTATTACCATGTGAAACTGTTGGGGGAATCCCATCCACCTGAAATGAGATGCTTGTTGAATCTTAGTTTGCGACTGTAGGTACTGCAAGGGCTAGTGGTCTATGTGAATGAAGATCTCATTGCCAATCAAATAGTGCTTCCACTTCTTCACGCTTTGAATCGAGGCATACAATTCCTTGTCATATGTGGGATAGTTCATAACAACTTGGGAGAATGTCTTTGAATGGTAACATATAGGTTTCCTCTATTGCATCAACACAACTGCCATGGCATACCAACTGGCATCTATCTCAATCTCAAAATGTTGTTGGGGGCCAGGTATGGCAAAAACTAGTGCAGTACTAATCTGCTCTTTCAGTGTATCAAAGGATTTCTATTGCTTTCCTCCCCACTAAAAGGTTTTCTTCACACTTGTCAATGCATGTAAGAGGGATACAATGATAGAGAAGTTGGCAATGAACCTTCTCTAGTATTGTACTACACCCAAAAATCTACTAACCTTTGTAACATTGGTGGGTTTAGGCCACTTTACAATAACATCAATTTTAGAAGGAACTATTTTTAATTGTCTACCTCTAACAATGTGACCCAAGTAAACCAATTTTTTCTTATGAAAAACATCAAGCACGTTTTTAACATGACTCACATGATCTTCCCATGTTCTACTAAAAAAAAGAATGTCATCAAGATACACAAGTACAAAATCATCAAGAAAAGGTTTGAAAATATCATTCATCACCCTCATGAATGTGGCTGGAGCATTGCATAGTCTGAATGGCATCACCATCCATTCAAACAACCCCTGTTTTGTCTTGAATGCAGTCTTCCATACATATTATTGTGCAATCCTCACATGATGATAACCACTATGCAAGTCCAGTTTTGTGAAATAGACAACATTTTTCAATTGATCTAATAAATCATCAATATGAGGGAGAGGGTACTGATTCTTCACCATTATTTTTTTGAGTGCCCTGTAGTCTACACACATCCTCCATGTTCCATCCTTCTTTGGCACCAACACAATAGGTGAGCCACATGGAGAAGAACATGGCCTTATGACCCCTTGGTTCAATAATTCCTACACCTGCTTCTTTATCTCCTCCATCTCAATGGCTGACAACTTGTACATATAAATGTTGGGTAAAGGAGCATCTTGCTGCAAATGAATCTCCTGTTGGATCTCACACTTTGGAGGCAACCCACTTGGTTCCTGAAAATTCCCATTATAGTTAGAAACAATTTCATACAATTCCTTTTTATGAGTGGAATCACAACCTTGGAAAGCTTCAAATGTCCCGACATATTTTTCTCTCATAACCATGAGCATGCACCCTTTGTTAGAATTGATAAATCTCTTCATAGGACCTACACTTACAAAATTCTTACTGATTTTGGCACGATGATATCTAACAATGTATTCCACCTCATCTTTTATGAGATGATACTTGTTTTCGTGGAAAAGTAAAACTGCTTTCATGTTGTTTCCGGGAAAACTAGTGTCTTTTCGATATGCTAGCCCTCTAGGATTGGCAACTATCCTAGAAACAAACAATCAAAGCAATTTGCGATTTCCTCTATGTATGATAGATAAGAGAGAGGCAAAGGAACCAACCAGGATCTTTCGCTTAACTCCTCGATTGATCTCTCTCCCCCTTGACAGAGCTTGCAAGTCCTCTCCTACTTATCCCGCTTAGAGAATACCTGTAGAGATAAAGTAACAAAACACCATCAAAGCATCTCGATCTATTATATCATAACCATTCCAGAATCAAAAATACAATGAACATACAATGGCATTCACAAATAAGAATTACAACCCAGCTATCTGATCCAGCATCATCCTCCCAGCATCAAATTCCTCTTCACCTCATGAAAATCAAGATCACACCAACAATACAATGCTCTTTCTCAACCACAAATTATCAGCACTTCCTTGCAAATTACAAAATTTCAGCCTCTAGATCTCTCAAATGAGGGATCTATTTATAGATGTGTGCAAGGGCGTGAGTCATCTCTGGGATTTTTATTAGTGTCATTCCAATTATTGTTATTGGTTCCACTTGGAGATTTCTTTGATCTCTTACTCATCCCTAGGCGAATTCAGAGAGGCAAGTGTCATAAGAGAGGTTTCTAGATGATTCCATGAGCATCCACTTAGCAAACTATCTTGGCCATTTGTCCATTCTCTCTCATCGCACCCCACGGAAGGCCTCTTCAGTATCAATTGCACCTGGCTAGTGTAGAAGTCAGTATGCATCACACCATGACAATGGAGCAGTCAGTATGGTCCAATTTTGGCCAGTTTTGAGTGGTTTTTCAGGTGGAACTTCTGGGGAATGATGTAATCAGTTGACCATGATCCTTCAGGGTATGAAAAAACATTTTTAGGGGTTAAAGAGTCATAGTTTATTGACATATAAGATTTGGGTTGAAGTGCCCAAATATATCTATAACAGTTGCCCCCTAAAGCATGAAGTCGTAAATCTTTTGATGTCAGGCGAAATGCTTTATCATGAGGACCCAAGGTATTCGAACTGGAAGGTGACCTATATAAGATACAATACAATACATCACCATCATATTATTTTCATGATCTAGCTGAGGCGAGCATTCTCATGCTCAGCTTTATAAATTCATTTTCATGTACATAGGACAGATAATCGTCTGCAATTGCAGACTGGTGATTCTTTATATGTAGAGTCATCATCCCTGGCTTGGACCATCTGTGTAGCTTCTATTTACATTTGATGTCTTTATATTCCTGAATATATGGCAGCCCGTATGGATGAAACTAGATCCGAGGTCTTCAAACTTGTTCAATCTTCGCCCGATGTACAAGTCGATCCATGTGAAAAGATGTTTTGAAGTCGAACATGGAAAGACATCTCCTGATTACCAGCTAATAATGTGAGATGTTAACAAACACGAGAGGAATCATCGATAATGATAATGACCCTAAAGGTACTACAGTACAATTCACGTGGTGTGAATATATGATCTGATGTCAAACACTATGCAAAATCTTTCGCTCAAAGGCCATTAATGTCAACCTGTCGCCGGAAGTGAGAAACTTGCCATTGAGGCATGCAAGCTTCAAAGTACAGAAAGGGTTGTTTCTAAGTCAAATTCTTGGATAATGAGCTGATGTTGACAAGAAGTGACCCATCGTAGGAGGGCCTTAATGTATCCCACATCTACGATATGAAACGAAGCAAATGATTTTCTGGAGGTTAAAACGATCTGATGACACAAGGTTCAGGAATGGAGGTCATGAAAAATGGAGGGTGAAGGTATTGTAGTGGATGACACATTAACTGGATTGTGGCTTCTCAACTGAATGACTTCTCTGGAACATATCAGCAACACTGAGATGGATTGGTGGCGTTAACCCCAAAAGATGGATGGTATGGAGGACCAACGTTGAAATAACCGGTGAACGGAATAACCCATCCCGACTCAATCATGGTGATGGAGTGAAAGTGTCATGTTCAAGAGTGACCTGCTACCATAAAATTCTTCGAGTTTTCTTCCCTTTTTCCCTAGTCATCACTGACCAGTACCTATTTATTTTTGTCAAGCTTGAGGAGGATAACATATGCTTGTTCTATAATTGGCCCTTCGGGCAAACCTGTCGCTATGTTTTAGCGAGCCTAGCGACAATGAAACTCATTCTTGTCTAGGGGAAAAGTTTGTTGCTATTGTTTTAATGAGTTTAAAGACAAGGATAACTCAGTCCTTTTCATGTTTAGAGAGTTTGAAAAGGGATGAAAAGGAAACTCCAGCAGTTCTTTTCCGTAGCATAATCCCTTAAGTCTGAAAAAGGATAAAATAATACAAAAGGGATGATTTTTTGATAACTTTAGCGAGCCGAAAAGACAAGCGCTCGAACTTTTTCATGAGATAATCCCTCAGGTTTGAAAAAGATTTAAAATATATAGGAGGGATGGCACTTCCCCTTACTTTAACGAGCTAGAAAGGCCAATAGCTCGACAATCTTTTCATATTTAACGAGTCTGAAAAGAGTTTAAAGGAGACTCATTTTTGAGGAACGAGTGGCGTTTAGGGTAGCAACTAGTTCCAAGTAAGCTTGGAACTTCTCAAAACATGGTGATATGAAGAGGGTGGCTAACAGGACCACTCGTCGTAATTGTTCCTCAAAAAGGTAAACAATCAAGTGGAAGCGTATGATCAGCCAAAAGAATGGAGGTGATGGCAGGAACACAACCAAGGCTCAAACGGCTGATAGTATGTCAATCACAAAGGTTATTTACAGAAGGTGGATTCATTTTTTAGTGAGCTTGAACCGGGAGAAACTATGCTCAGTGGTAGGTTTATTTTTTAACGAGCTTAAACCATGCAACAACATGCTCAGGGGTAGGTTTATTTTTTAACGAGCTTGAACCATGCGATAACATTGCTCAGAGGTAGGTTCATTTTTTAATGAGCTTGAACCATATGATAACATATGCTCAGGGTGGTAGTTTTATTTTTTAACGATCTTGAACAATGCGATAACATTGCTCAGATTTTTATGCGAACTAGAAATGACCAAACTAAAAATCTAGAAAAGCTAGAAAAACTAGAAAGCTAAGGAACTACTGAGGTTAGGTAGGATGGCTTCGTCCGCAAAATAGACAAAACACTTCCTTTGCTTCATCCGTGTCACATACAAAATTGAATGGTGTGTCAGACCAATCACCTAACCTAAGAAGTTAAAAGCTAAAAAGCTAAAAAAATAAAAAAATAAAAAACTAAAAAACTAAAAAAATGAAATTGGTCGGTTTTACCTTGCATAAAAAGGTTTGCATTCCCCCAGGCATCGAGAAAGGGAGAGTCTCCAGTAACCAAATGGAAATCATTATGGTTAAGTAATATTTTTTCGTCCGTGGAGCAGACAAAAACACTTCCTTGGCTTTGTCCATCAAATAGACAAAGGTGAATGGTGTGAGATAACACTTCCAATCACATAACTTACAGGGAAACCTATCTTTTCAGCTGGGTTCATCCGCCAAGAAGACAAGGGTGCATGCCCCCTAAGCTTAGTTACATCCACCAGATTACTCCTGGTAATCAGGTGTATGGAATGAAGGTTGAAGAGACAATCTCGATGCGAAGGGACCATTTAGGGTTGATGTTTGACTTGAAGCTGTGTTTGAACTGGGAAATGAAAGTTGGTAACCAGTGACAAATTTTCCTTCATGCAGGAAACACATCACTCGAAAGAGTGTTGAAACAATAGCTTCGATGTTGTAAAAATAGTCATGTCCAAGGAGTAGATTGTAATCTAACAGTCCTCGGACTACCATCGCGTTCAGGTGAACGATTCTCCTTCTCAAAGTTATCATTAACTTAGGAAGGATCCCTAACGGTAGACTGGTTCCTTTGTTAAAGCCTGATAAATTTTGAGTAATAGGCATAAGTGATGGTGAACCAAGCTCTTTCCAAGCAGTTGAGGAAAGGATACTCACTGAAGCACCCTCATCTATGAGAGTGCCAGACACGATCATTTTGTAAACTTGTACTATGATCCAGAATGGTACATTAGAAGGAAGGCGAGATCTTGCTAGTTGATTCCAATCAAAGGAAGTGACTAGATTGTTTGGAGTGGGTACCAAATAAATGGTTGAAATAACCCCTTGAGTAGTGGGAATTGGGGTATTATCTTCCTGTTGTGAAGGAATGGGTGGATTGCCCCGAAGTTCATCGGACTATGAAGTAACAAAAAGAATTTGAATGGTATCCTCCTCATTCTCTTTAGGAATGGTATCATCTGAAGATGGACCTTCTGAAGGTAAAACTAGGTCGACTACCATCTCGAACCATTGACTTTGATTTGGTATGGACTCAGAAGACTCACTTTCAATGATAAGTGTTTCGACCGACAGTTCAGTTATGTCAGTCGGATTTTCAACTAGTAAAGGACTTGGGGAGAGTTTCCTATATCTAGATGGAAGTCGTTGTGGTGAAGCAGGATGATTATGCAAGTCTCTTTTGGCTTCATCCAAAAAAGGACAACGGGGAAGGGTATGGTCCCCTTCACATAAGCTACATGGAATTTTGACTTTTCCTTTCTGTCCACTATTACTAGTTGATGGTGTGTTGTCAACATGGTCACCAGAGGTTGATGACACCGGTTGGTGCGAACGGGGGGACCATTATCTCAAGATCCAAGGAATGCACGGACATTCTCGATCAAAATGGTCTCCTCTACAAATTATGCATGGATTTCTGGGTTTGGAAAGATTGGTGTGGGGATTTTCACCAGATGCTGCATGGTTGCCACCTTACTTAACTGACTTCTTCTTCTTTCTTCTCCTTCCCTTTCTTCTTCTTCTCATCCACTTGGTTACTAGCATCACTATTTCCACCGAGAGAAGAGGAAGAAGGGGAGGGAGAAACAAATGAAGAAGAAGGTGAAGGGTCAACTTCAGTATCAACTGGTTGTTGATTCGATTGCTGGGGAATTATGGTATTTTGAACGATAGAGGTTGAGAATAGCCATACTGGCAGGCTAATTGCGACTCCCAGAAGGGACAATGTAGTCATGTACAGAGCACCAATGTTTCCCCAAGAAGAAAATGGACTAGGGTTCCCTTCGAAAGGGATTCCTTGATTGGTGGACTCCATTATCTCAACCTAAGATCAATGATGGAATAGGGATGTTATTCCAAATTAAATAAATTTTAATGACGCTTTGACACATCTTTGCTTTTTCAATTTTTAAGATTCGAGAAAAAGCTAAAGATGACTCCAGTCCCCTTCTATTTTTAATGAGCCTGAAGTGACAAGTGCTCAGATGGACCTTTTCTTTTAGGGAGTCGAAAAGAAACGAAAGTGACTACTCTGGAAATCTAGAGAGAGGGATTACCAAACCGATCGCAAAACTACAATATACACCTTGGCGATAAATTAAAGAGAAATTACCAAGGACTTATGTATGACAGTCAATCTTCCCGAATGCTATGTTCAGTGCATTGCGATCGATAGGGCAGCAGACACGGCTTCCTATTGATAAAGGATATAAGCCTATTGTGGTCTCCCAATATATACTCGATGGTACGGGGAGCACAAGTCTGTGCTATCACTTGTCGTATCAAATAGGAGGAATCACCCATCCTTCGATGAAAACGATAGTTACTAGATTTTACGATGCCGAAACATGTCTCTAGCCTAGACCTCTAGATGTGTTGCATTAGGTTCCACAGCGTTGTTAGGTTCATTGAGATTTATTTTAGAGTTGATCTTGTTTAAAAGTTTTCCTTTCAATGGTTCACCGTATTATGTAGATGTAAAATTCCTAAATATGCAATCTACAATGATAAACAATTGGTGTTTATTTTGATCAATGAAAATCCTAGCTACTAGCGAAAGAAAATTACGATTCTTTCAAACAAAGAGCAAAGAGCACACACTAAATGCATTTTTCCTAAATCATTTTTGCAAACAATATAAATGAAAATGCAAATGCATGTATTTGTTTTTCATTCCCTTAATGTGAGAAATGCCAAAAACGAGAAACAAATGTAGCAAAAGATCTGAAATACTTTACTCAAAGCGACATTTTGACAATTTCTTTTTCAAAATAGAAAGGAAGACTAAACGACACTTTTCAATTTCGAATAGAAAATGCTTTCGACACTTCAAATACTAAAAAATAAAATCAAGTACATGACAAAAGGTTCAATTGGCTATCCAGGGAAGGAAGACTTCATGACACTTCTCTTTTTGACACAAAATGACAGTTACGACACTCTTTGTACCAAAACGAAAGATCGATTTAAGCAACTTTTCGACAAAGAATTGTAAATGATGGACAAATACATAAAAACATTTACTAATCCTAATCAATGGAGGCTGGACTATGTAATTCAAGCAAGCTTCAGTAATGATGTATTGTTCATAAGCAGCAAAATCAACTAAACATAGCTGAAAACAAGGACAAAAACCCCAAATTTTAAGGAGAGAAATAGGTTATGTCAGTCATCGCACCTATGCTTCACATAAACAAGTATGAATCACACCTGCTACACTCGGGAAGTGAAATGCATACTGGTTGACAGTGACAGACAGTGTGATGGGCCAGGGAGCACACCTGAGATGGGTTTTGGCTCAAATTTCCAGCTGATTTCAGTGAGTTAAGCTGAGCTATGATGTATAGTAAAGAGAAAAGTACAGAGGAATGATCTTGAGAGGTTACTAAGCTACCAAAAGGGAATCTATAATGCTTGTAAGTGAAATGTTCAATTCATAAACTAAACCAGAGATGGACTAAAGCAGCATTCATCTACTATGCAATTGTAGAGCAAGAGCAGTTCAAAGGCTATCTCGCTAACTTAAGGCTCCATCTATAATCTATAAAGCAAACAACAATAACAAACAAACATCTATTCGGTCCCCAGTGGAGTCACCATTTTGTTTCCGGGAAAACTAGTGTCTTTTCGATCTGCTAGCCCTCTAGGATTGGCAACTATCCTAGAAACAAATAATCAAAGAAATTCGTGATTTCCTCTATGTATGATAGGTGTAAGAGAGAGGAAAAGGAACCAACCTAGATCTTTCGCTTAACTCTGTGCTTGATCTCTCTCTCCCTTGACAGAGCTTGCAACTCCTCTCCTACTTATACCGCTTAGAGAATACCTGTACAGACAAAGTAACAAAACACCATCAAAGCATCTCGATCTATTATATCATAAGCATTGTAGAATCAGAAATACAATGAACATACAATGGCATTCAAAAATAACAACATTTACAAATATACAGTTGTATGGAGGAAACCTCAAAGAACTTTATTAAAATAGAAGGGAGAATTACAACCCAACTGTCTGATCCAACGTCATCCTCCCAGCATCAAAGCCCTCTTCACCTCATGAAAAGCAAGATCACACCAACAATACAACGCTCCTTCTCAATCAAAAACTATCAGAACTTCCTTGCAAATTACAAAATTTCAGCCTCTAGATCTCTTAGATGAGGGATCCATTTATAGATGTGTTCAAGGGTGTGAGTCATCTCTGGGTTTTTTATTAGTGTCATTCCACTTGTTTTTGTTTGTTCCACTTGGAGATTTTTTGGATCTCTTACTCATCCCTGGGAGAATTCAGAGAGGCAAGTGTCATAAGAGAAGTTTCTAGAATATTCCATGAGCATCCACTTAGCAAACTGTCTCAAACATTTGTCCATTCTCGCTCATCGCACCCCACAGAAGGCCTCTTTAGTATGTATCACACCTGGCTAGTGTAGAAGTCAGTATGCATCGCACCCTAACAGTGGAGCAGTCAATATGGTCCAGTTTTGGCCAGTTTTGAGTGGTTTTTCAGGTGGAACTTCTAGGGAATGATGTAATCAATTGACCATGATCCTTTAGGGTATGAAACAACACTTTTAGGGGTTAAAGAGCCCTGGTTTATCGACATATAAGATTGGGGTTGAAGTGCCCAAATATGCCTATAACACCTGTCATACAAATATGGAATCCCCAATACAATACCACAAATATCCAAGGGTACAACATCAAGATCAACCTCATATACTATTTTGGATGAAATGACAAATTTATCTCTACACTGTTTGGTTACATGTAATTTGGCTTTATCACACACCCAACAAAGAGGGTAGGGTTTCGAATGAGGCTTGGTCTCTAATCCTAAATTCTTAACCAAGGATTCTGAAATAAAATTTTCTTGTGAGCTTGGATCAACCAGGGTTTCCACTTTAGTATGTTTCATTACGACTCTAATGTGGAATAATTCAGTCCTGTTTCATTCATTAATGATAGAATCATTTGAATAACTTGCACTTGCATGCAATTCATAATTTTCATTAACATGATGAGAAATAATACCTTGTATGCCCATTGTTGTGATCTATGTCTTGTCACTGGAATCAAATCCAGGGTTTTGTTGTACAGTTTGCACTGTGTAATGTCCCTTCCTAGATTATTTTGGAACAAGATTTATTTCTACATGTTGGGGGCCAATTTTGGGGAAGATGGGGCCCATTTGATTTTTGATAGAGGACTTAGGAGTTAGAGGCCAGTTATTTTTATATTATTTTGTTTTGCTAATGATATGTGGGGACCACCCAAATAAAAAATAAACACTCCCTAAGACAATGGTTCTAAATGCATGAGAGGGAAGAAAATGCGGGAAGAAAGGCTCCACAAAAGTTATAAAAGGAAGGCAACACACTTCAGTTGGCATTCTTGGCTTATTGAATTTGATTATGTTGCTTGAGTCGTTTAGCCAGGTCACTTGTTGTTTAGCAAGAGTTTTCCAAGCGCAGAACTCACCCTTTCTTCGGGGGACTTCGAGTGCCACCCTAGAGAGGTTCTTCAATTATCATCCGCAGGAGATTCATAGATATATTTGTAGCATTTGTATTCAGTTGACCTGAACAGTGCGTATTTTTGGAGGACGCAATAGTGGATCTAGTGTGACCATTGAAAAATTCTTCTGAAGAGCTATTGCCAGTAGAAATTAGGAGAAGAATGCTCAACATATTTGTTGGTTATTGGCTGAGTTTTAGGGCTAGAAGTGGCAACAATATTCAGGAATGATTTTGCAGACTCTGTGGCTGGCGCAGAAAGAGAAACTAGGCATACCTTGGAGATAGAGTTTTAGCCATTAGGTCTATTTATTGCTGGGAGAAATAAGGGAAGTATCGGTGGAGTTGATTGATACATTTGAAGAGTGTCTGGGGAGGATTTTTCTGGTGTATTTCCAGGCAGTGTGCTTCAATAGATTTGGAGGGTGTAGGGCCTTTTGGGGTCAATTTTGGAAGGTCAAAACTAGGCCAAACCATTTATATTTTTTTTGGGTTTTTGACATGGACCCCAGATGTACATTTGTAGAATACTATGACCAACGGAAGTGGGGTTTTTAGCTGTATATTTGCAGTAGATAGTGTAGAATTGTTGGGGACTATGCAATGCCTTTTTGGGGGTCGATTTTGGAAGGTCAAAACTAGACCAATCCATTTCTGGGATTTTCTGGGTTTTTGAGAGAAACTTCAAAAGTAAATTTTCAGGATTTTCTGAGCACCCAAGGTGGGGTTTAAAACAATATCTTCATAGAAGACGATGCATATTTACTATGGCAGCATAGAGAAACAGTTGGAGAGTTTCTATGTTATCATTGCTTCACCTGGTTATTGCTCTGCTTGATAAAAAAGACAAGTCCAAGTGTATTACTTCCATATATTTTTACTCTTACACCAGTTATAATAAAATGACTCAACTGCTTCCATATTTCTGATTGTTCTAGGTGTTTACTAAATTGTTTTAAACACTTTTACGGTGTAAAATTTTTATTTGCTTTCCTATCACAATTTTTCCTATTTTGGAACATTACAATGGTATCAGAGACATACTCTTGGTTCAACATGTGGGAAACCCTTCATTCTATGACAACACCAGAATAAAAAGCTAAGAAATCATGGGGGCCAAAGAAAGATTAGAATCAAACAACATGGAATTAACCTTGAATGAGGTGATTAGGATGCAACAAAAGATGAGTGATGTGGGGGGAAATTTGATTCATTCTATAATCAAGAATTGAGACCATTCTCAATTATACAACAAGTCCAGTACGCCCAAAATTATTGGTAATGCATCAAGATGGAAATACATGATTGCAATTGATGTGGAGTTATTGGAATCAAATTGGAGGGCATACTGTTAAAATTGGAAACCAGGGCAAAAATTCATGTGGGCCATCTTATTCATGGCTAATAATATTTTTATTACATTCCTCTCGTCGATAGGTGTAGGATTGATATAAAGATCATCCAATTTCGATAAGTATTCATGGAGATATGAATTTATTTTCATTATGGAATTATTATGAAGCCGACCTACAACTCATGTAGGCTCAGAAGCCCAACAGTTGCATCTATTCACCCACCAACGTTGTGTATAAATATAAGAGGACTTTTCCTCATTTGGACTCACTCATCTCATCACATCTCTCTCTCTCTACTGTGCAGATATGAGTCTCTTCTCTACTGCGTTGAAATGGGTCTCTCTCTCACACACATGTGAAGCCAGAAGCTGTTGAATTTGAAGCTGCAACTGCAGAAGTAAAGATTGATTTGTGTGGCCTAGAAGATCTCCTCTTTGGAATTGTGTTGTAGGTTCATCTGAACCTCCTTTGAAAGCCGTAACTTTTGGTGGTGGAATGAAGTCAATCCGATGAACAGTTTGCAAGATATCGACTGCCCTTGTTTGAAGCCGGAAACTGCTGAAACTGAAGCTGCAACTGCAGAAGTAAAGATTTAATTGCGTGGCCTATAAGATCTCCTCATATGAATTGTGCTGTAGGTTCATCTGAACCTCCTCTGGAAGCCGAAACTTTTGGTGGTTGAATGAAGTCAATCCGACTGTTGGTTTGTGAGATATGGTCTGCCCTAGTTTGATAATGAAGCCGCTGATGCTGATGCTACTGATCTAGGGTTTGCTACTGCTGATATGAATAAGATTTATTGTACTATTTCTCTCTGCTGAATTATTGAAGATAAAAGAAGATTTGATCAAAGGGATTCCCCACACGTTGTGGGGTTTGTCCCTGGCCAGCCGCCACATCTTGTGTCTCTTGTCTTGGCTTGTTTTCTCCTCGATCGTTTAATGTTCTATCTGCACTTTACTTTATGTACATGTGATTGCTATTTGGTGGAATATAATAAGAAAAAGAAGTAAACTGTTATAAGCATAGAACATACCATAACTTAACATGGTATTAGAGCTGAGGTGAAGACAAAGCCCGAGCAAGAGCAACAGCAATCATTGAAGAGAAGATTGGCAAGGCTATCCTAAAAGAAATATGGGGTCTTCAACACTCTTTCCTACCGAAGACAAGCTCCATGAGAAAGCTGACTATCATAGATGGAAGATGTCTATCGATCTAACCCTTGAAGATCAAGGAGTGCTGGACCATGTAAGAGGCAATATTGTTGAGCCTTCATCAAATGCATATGTTGCTGCCTGGAACAAATGGAAAAATGGAGAAGTCAAAACAAAGAAGATCATCCGGGACTCTATCGACAAGCGCTTGGTGGCCTACATCTATGATCTAGACACCTCCAAGGAAATCTACGACAGACTAGTGAGTTTATTTGAATTTAATGATGCAAATCAAGTTTTGTTTCTTAGAAATAAGTTGAGGGAAATCAAGAAGGGTAAAGATGAAAGTATGCAAGCATACTTCTTAAGAATCACCGAGATCAAGAACGATCTCCTATCTATTGGGGAAACCATTACTGACAGAGAAATGGCACTCACAACTCTCGGAGGATTACCATCTGAATGGTATGTGTTCAGGACTACTCTTCTAAACAATAATGTAATTCCTAGTTTCGAGGAATTAATGGCTATATGCATTCAAGAACAAACAAGGGTAGAAGAGCAGGAAATGCCCTTGCCTAAAGTTCCTCCTGCTGATTTTTCTTCTCATGCTAAGAAAAGAAATAATTTTGGGTCTAAATCGAAAAGAAAGGCTGGATTTAAGGGTGGAAGAAAAGGACGATGTTTCATTTGCAATAAAGTAGGTCACTATGCAGGGGAATGCCCTGATAGAAAGGACTCTCACCGTGACGATGATCGAAATCCCTCTCATGGTAATCGAAGGAATGGAAAATTCAACAACAAAGGAAAAAGGAATGCGGGAAATCAAGGAAGAGGGCAACCATTCAAGAAGGCTAGAAATTCCCGGTATGAGTCTAACACTGTTGGGATAAGCAGGATGAATATTATCTACCAGTTTCTCTATCTACCTCCACTCCTTCAGACTCAATGGGAATTTGGCTCATTGATAGTGGTGCCTCAAGACACTTCACTGGTTACAAAGAAGTACTCTATAATCTGGTAGAGAAAGAAACTAACCTGGAAATTGTCCTTGGAGATGACATGAAATACCCAGTGAAAGGTGTAGGCAATGTTTCTCTTAAACTGAATCAAGGTAATACGATTCACTTACAAGATGTATTATATGTACCTGATCTCAAAAAGAACCTGGTATCCATCTCGGCAATGGAAGACAAAGGCTATAAGGTAACCTTCAGCGATGGTAAGGTACGCATATGGAAAAATAATGTTAAATATGCTTTCATTCTTGGGTTTCGAGTTGATTCTTTATATCAAGTCGGTGGAAGTCCGCTAGGTGTCATGTCTTGTGACACAACGCTTCAGTCCGAACTTTGGCATCGGAGGTTTTCCCACCTTCATTACAAAGCTCTACCCGATGTAAGACAGATGGTAACAGGGATGCCTAAATTCCAAGTAGAGAAAGAAGGTGTATTTCCGGGATGTGCCGAAGGAAAGCTCAAAAGGGGACCATTCCCTTCAATTCAAAGCAAGACCTCCGATATATTACAACTAGTTTACTAAGACATATCAGGTATGGTGCCTATGAACTCCTTGGGAGGATACTCATATTATCTCACTTTTACAGATGACCATTCTCGAAAGACCTGGATATACTTCTTGAAAAAGAAGGTTGAAGTGTTCCCTTGGTTCCGACACTTCAAAGCCCTAATCGAGAATCAAACCGAAAAGAAGATCAAGATCTTAAGAACTGACAATGGGACTGAATATGAATCTAATGAGTTCCATGATTTTTGTAAAGAGGTTGGCATCAAGAGGGAGACTACTACACCATATACTCCTGAACAAAATCGTGTGGCAGAAAGGAAGAACCCACAATTATGGAAGCTATCCGGGCCATGTTACATGATCAAAGTCTTTCTAAGTTTCTATGGGCTGAAGCTGCAAACATTGCCGTATATGTACAAAATCGATGCCCTCATCAAGCATTGGGTTCCAAGACTCCTGAAGAAAAAATCACTGGGAAGAAACCTGATGTTTCTCATTTTAAAATTTTTGGAAGCCCTGTATACTTTCATGTGCCGAAAGAGAAAAGAAATAAATTGGGAGCATCTGGAAAGTAGGGAATTTTTGTGGGCTATGGTGAAAATACTAAAGGCTATAGAATCTATGTAGCTGGTCAAAGGGAAGTCATAATTAGTCTTGATGTCACCTTTGACGAAGATATGGCTCTCAGCAAGGTGATCAATCTTCCGACTTTGAGGAGCTCTCAAGAACCGACACCGAGGAACCTTTCATGAAAGTAAGAAACCTTATAGGTATCAAGGATACCTGACCATCATGAGCACGATCATACAAAATGAGCCTTCATCATTCTCAGATGTTGTCAAGCATCAAGTATGGAAGGATGCTATGACCGAAGAATATGAGTCAATCTTAAAGAATGATGTTTGAGAAGTAGTTCCCAGACCCCAGGACAAGACTGTTGTTACTTCCAAATGGCTTTACAAGATAAAGCATGCAACAAATGGAAGCACGGAAAAGTATAAGGCTCGTTTTGTTGCTCAAGGTTTCTCCCAAAAGGAAGGTATAGACTATGATGAGATATTTGCACCTGTTTCCAGATATACGACCATCTGCTCGATCATAGCCCTTGCCGCTTCACAAGTATGGAACCTACATCAGATGGATGTCAAGACTGCCTTCTTGCATGGCTCGATCAAAGAAGAGGTCTACGTGGAGCAACCCGAACGATTTGAGATTTATGATTGAAAATCTCATGTATGCAAGTTGAAGAAAGCTCTCTATGCACTGAAGCAAGCACCCCGAGCATGGTATGAGAGGATCGATAGCTACTTGATGAAGCTGGGATTCACTAGGAGTGAAGCCGATCCTAACCATTACTTTAAGGTTGAAGATGACAAGCCTCTCATACTGGTGTTGTATGTGGATGACCTCTTTCTAACAGGTGCAGACCCTCTCATTCACAAATGTAAGAGGGAGCTGGCCTCTGAATTTGTAATGAAAGACCTAGGACTGATGCACTACTTCCTAGGACTTGAAGTGTGGTAAAAGCCAAGAGAAATTTTCCTATCACAAGGAAAATATGTGGTGAAGATATTGGAAAGATTCGGAATGGTGCACTGCAAGCCTGTAACTACTCCGATGGAGCTTGACTTCAAGAAGTTAAGCGGTAGTGTTGCTGGACCTGTTTTACTAAATGCTACCGAGTATCGGCAACTCGTCGGAGCATTAATGTTCTTAGTGAACTCCCGTCCAGATATATTCTTTTCAGTCAACACGTTGAGCCAGCATATGGTTGAACCCCACCACATACACTGGATTGGTGCCAAGAATCTGCTAAGATATCTTCGTGGCACTATCACTTATGGGTTAAGATACACTGCTAGAGATGTGAGACTATTTGGATACACAGATGCTGACTGGGCAGGCAATGTGGAGGACCATAAGGGCACTTCCGAGTGTTGTTTCTCCTTGGGATCTGCTTCGATATCCTGGATGAGCAAGAAACAAAATTCGGTGGCTTTGAGCACCGCCGAAGCAGAGTATATTGCTGCTAGCATGGCTTCTTGTGAGGCAGTTTGGTTGCGAAAGCTCTTCAGTGAGTTGTTTGGATTCACATTGGATACCACTGTGATCCTTTGTGACAACCAAAGTGGGATTCGTTTGTCAGATAATCCCATATTCCATGATCGCTCCAAGCATATTGATATCAGATACCATTATATTCGAGATATGGTGCAACGGGGAGCTATAAGGCTCCATCATATCGGTACAGATGAACAGGTCGCCGACATTCTGACAAAACCCCTTGGGAAAGTAAAATTTCTGACTTTCCGTGAACAACTTGGAGTTGTTCAAAGACCCTCCAATGAGGGTCATGTATGATGCATTGAGCTCTGAGAGCTCCAGGGGGGTGCGGGGTGCTTCTTGGAGCAGCATATGACGACAGGATTATTCACTATCCCCTGGTGGTATACATGTACACCCCGTGGCGACATTGTAGTAGGATTGATGTGTTCTCCTGTGAGGCCCGGATTGATGTGTTCTCCATGGCAATTGTAGCAGGATTGATGTGTTCTCCTATGAGGCCTGGATTGATGTGTTCTCCATGGAAATTGTAGCAGGATTGATGTGTTCTCCTGTGAGGCCTGGATTGATGTGTTCTCCATGGCAATTGTAGCAGGATTGATGTGTTCTCCTATGAGGACAGGATTGATTAGTTCTCCTGTCGAGGCATCCTACCCATGTAGTCTGGGACTCTTGGGAAGTACCTCTCATCTGATCAATGAGTAGGGAAATGAAGTTAGGGACCATAGTAGTACCGATGGATGCATCGTTGTAACTACCGTACTCCCTACGCTAGGAGATCTCCATTGATCTGGGATCAATGCTACTGGTCTGGGACCAGTGGTAGGAGTTGTACCATACTATGATGCTAACTTTGGGTCGGTTGAGACTGGTCTGGGATCAGTGGTACATACTCTGAGACCGAATTTGAGTCAGTGGAGGATGATATTGGTCTGGGACCATTGGAGTTGTACTCACTATGACGCTGACTTTGGGTTGGTTGAGACTGGTCTGGGACTAGTGGTACATACTCTGAGATTGACTTTGAGTCAGTATGATACATCCTCGATCATTTCTTCTTCTTCATAATTCAGACAAAAGCAGAGTAGAACAGAACAATGCAAGAGAAGAGGAGAACAGAACAAATCAGTACAGATCAGTGCAGGGCAGAACAAGACAAAGCAGAACAAGAAAAATAGAGCAGAGCAGGGCAAGGGTCAGGCTATACAAGGCATTGCATTTGATGGATGAATAGTAAGGACTGATAGACAGATTGCAGATGAAGTTCTCCATGGTTGAGAGGGAGTGTTAAAATTGGCAACCAGGGCAAAAATTCATGTGGGTCATCTTATTCATGGCTAATAATATTTTTATTAGATTCCTCTCGTCGAGAGGTGTAGGATTTATATAAATATCATCCAATTCCGATAAGTATTCATGGAGATATGAATTTATTTTGATTATGCAATTATTATGAAGCCGACCTACAACTCATGTAGGCTCAGAAGCCCAACAGTCGCATCTATTCACCCACCAACGTTGTGTATAAATATAATAGGAATTTTCCTCATTTGGACTCACTCATCTCATCACATATCTCTCTCTCTACTACGCAGATATGAGTCTCTTCTCTACTGCGCTGAAATGGGTCTCTCTCTCACACACATGTGAAGCCAGAAGCTATTGAATTTGAAGCTGCAACTGCAGAAGTAAAGATTGACATGCGTGTCCTAGAAGATCTCCTCTTTGGAACTACGCTGTAGGTTCATCTGAACCTCCTTTAAAAGCCGCAACTTTTGGTGGTGGAATGAAGTCAATCCGACGAACGGTTTGCAAGATATCGACTGCCCTAGTTTGAAGCCGGAAACTGTTGAAACTGAAGCTGCAACTGCAGAAGTAAAGATTGACTTGCGTGGCCTAGAAGATCTCCTCATCTGAACTACACTGTAGGTTCATCTAAACCTCCTCTGGAAGCCAAAACTTTTGGTGGTGGAATGAAGTCAATCCGACTGTCGGTTTGTGAGATATGGTCTGCCCTAGTTTGATAATGAAGCTGCTAATGCTGATGCTACTGATCTAGGGTTTGCTTCTGCTGATATGAATCAGATTTATTGTACTATTTCTCCCTACTGAATTACTGAAGATAAAAGAAGATTTGATCAAAGGGTTTCCCCACAAATTGTGGGGTTTGTCCCTGGCTAGCCGACACATCTTGTGTCTCTTGTCTTGGCTTGTTTTCTGTCGATCGTTTAATGTTCTATCTGCACTTTACTTTATGTACGTGTGATTGCTATTCGGTGGAATATAATAAGAAAAAGAAGTAAACTATTATAAGCATAGGACATACCATAACTTAACACATACCACTCGTTGGGTCATGACATTAAGACATCCCTCTCTTTTTGGGAGTTATGTGAACTAAGTGGCATGCACAAACAAATGGGGATTCAGTGGAATTATGTTGGGATGATGGAGAGGATTAAGGAAGAAGATGAGAGAGTAGTTGAAGGGGCCATTGTTGGCAAGGAGACAGTTGAGCATACACTCATTGATGAGATGTCATCTATTGTTGAGGTATCCATTGATGAGGTATCCCAAGTTGTGACCAAGTTCTCAAGTGATAGTAGCACACCACAAGTTGATGAGGTGTCGGGAAACATCCCCACTATTGATGAGGATCCAATAGGTACAAAGGCATCCAGATCTATGAAAAATTTGTCGGATGACAATCACTTACAGTTGACTAGTGAGTGTGTCTTACATGTTGGGGTGTTTATGGAGGAGCAGTCGAAAGCTTATGTAGAGTTTGTGATGGATGAGGATGTGCAAACATCCATTGGGCTAGCCATTGATGAGGGGTAGCATAGAGACCACACATTGGGATTTCAACACAGTTCACTTAAGAAGCACATTGATGGGATCTACAATGTTGTTAGCCCACCCTAATGCATTGGGTTGATGGAGGCAAACTTGTCTAGACATACCAGATGGGATGACGAGGATAGAAACACTAATGGGTCACCTTTTCCCTTTAGAGAGAGAGAGACAGAGCTACCTAGTCAGATCTCATGTGTTGACCTAGATAGCAGGATGAGACAATTGGAGTTGCACAAGGTGCAACATCCGCATGTCGGGGTTGTTCTATGTGTGGGAGTTCTTGCATTTGATCCCTCTCTTGGGGTTGTATGGTGAGAGATTCTGAGTTGGTATCCCGTGGAGAGGATTGGACTCATGGAGATGGTCATAGTCTGGAGTAAGGCTCACTGGGAGCTCTTAGACATTGAGGGCACTAGAGGCCCAGGTTGGCACTAGGATCTAGGTGGAGCTCTGTATCTGATATCAAACATGTGGGATGGCTATGGCATTGATGAGGTAGTCGACCTAGTGACTAAGCACATACATTCCCTACTGGAATTCCAGTCGGCATTAGAAGATAGGCAGTTTGTGAGAAGGCTCTATGGATTGTATTGGCATGTTGGTTGCCTATGGGGTCGCAAGATGATTAGCATTCTCTAGTAGGAGCTAGTTATAGGAGATGGAATGGGTAGGCCACCATACCAGATATTGTATGGAGATGTTCCCCCATTGAGCTTTAGGACTCAGGGGTCACAAAGGATCGATGCAACAGAGATATCCCCTATATCTGGAGTGGAGTTAGACTTCGCAGGTCTACCAAGATGTACGAGGGGACCTGATACGTGTCATGGTGGGGTCACTAGCAGAGTGATAGACACTTTCGCACATGCGGGATACCATATGTTATAGGGGGGTATGATAGTAGGCAATGGTACACAAGATTGCACAGAGTCAGGTCGTAGCATCCAGTGTTATATAGAGGGATGTGGCCTGATGTGTACAGGCCCAATTCTAGGCCATAGCGCCCAGTGGTGTGCAGGGTTATGCAGCGAGGAGAAGTGGCCTACAAAGGAGCATGGAGATGCATGTTGGTATACCACAACATGCCAGTTCACACTGTGGGGTAGGAGGAGTGACTCACATTGCATTGAGGATGTGCGAAGAGTGATAGATGCAGTGACACAAGCAGGAGACAAGATGGTACAAGATGGTATGATCATAGTCGGGGGTATCCAGTGGTGTATAGGTACAGGTTGTAGCATACAGTGGCATGCCAAAGAGTTTGGTGGTACTTGGTGGTATGTAGTGAAACTTGATGCAGTGCAGTGAGATCTTGGAGCGTTGCCTCCAGGGAGACTTATGGACAGGGACAGTTGGTGTACTATTGGACAAAACTCACCTAGGATCGATGAGGACATAGTTGACCATTTGGTGACATCATTTCTAGTGGAGGCAGGGCCTCAAGGGGGTTATCAACATATCCGAGGCAGAGAGAGGGTCGTCTGTAGGATTACTCTTGAGCATTCCGACAGACTCCTGGTCATACTCTCTGGGACATGCCCACCCATCATCCTCTAGTGTTTCTTACAGTCACAAATGGTTTGGTTTTTTCCCTTTAACACTCTACATTCAGGTAGCAGGGCATGGGAGGCTCACCCTAGGCATTTGGATGAGACACCGTGTTTCATGGGCTGAAAGGAGACTATCCAGTTGAGACACTTGGTTGGTGCACGAGTCGATGGTTACATGCTTAGGGATGGCATGGTCGATTGTTGAGGTAGTATGTGTTCCACCCCTAGGCTCACACTTGGGGAGGTGATCAAGAGGGAGTTACATGGTGCTTATTCACCTAGAAAGCTTGAGGCATTAGGTGAGCATGAGGTATGAAGGACAGTAGTCCTTGTTGGCAAGATGATGCCTAAGCTTCCGACAGTACCGAGGCACATCATCAGGAGCTAGGATAACAAATCTTGTTGTGTGATTTGGAAAGCACAGAGCATCAAATATCTACAGGAGGTAGAGACGGGGCACAGAGGGGTCCCAACAACTTGCAGCATATCATAGCGGCATGAAAATAGGATTGAAGGTTGTGGATCTCCAGTATGGTTATGGGATCCAGGAATCCAGTGGATTTGTGGGATACTCCACTCTTCAGTGAGCATGGTCAGAATAATAGCCATACTGATTCATTCATAGGTGGACACATGGGGGTCACCGAAGCACTCACCATAGGATGAGATAGATTGTTGCTTAGGATTGGGGCTAGCTATGGAGTGATAAGCACTGGCACTGTTGAGTCACTTTGGCAAGATTGGACTAGCCTCGATCATCACATAGATTATGGCAGAGAGTTATGGGAGAGGAGGCTCTGGTACAGGCATGCTAGGTAGTCAGTCATGACTAGATTTTCACGATTTCAGTGGGATAGGCTCCTTCTATGATGGGCAAGGGATTATATTATAATAGGGCTGAGAAGTTCAGCTACTAGTATAGGTGAGTTAGTTTCTACAGGGGAGGGTCATCCAAATCTTCCATTTGGTTTTAGTGATTTGTTGATGGTGTGTGAACCTTCACTAGTGTGGCAGGGTGATCGACACGAGGAGATTAGGGGAAGCCCGAGTAGAAAAGGGTTCAATTCCACTAGAATTGTATTGCATCTTAACGAGTTCACTCTTGTAATGCATGAGATGGACTACTCAGTAGGGAAATTTCATGGGGAGTTGGTCAGAGTCCTACATTATCATGATGCTCTACTTATTGCTAATATGAAAAGTGCTTATGGTTCATGTATATGGTTGGATAGCGAGTGGAGCAAGGTGTCATTCACATTGATTATGTTGGCTTGGGATCTTGGTATCAAGGGATTCCTTCATGTTGAGATAGTGCCGAGATTGGGGATGACACAATGGTACATTTGGGACCCTGTTATTATTGGTGGTTATAGTGGTTTTCAACAATGAGAGAGGGCACTTGTTTAGGCATTGCTTGAGTACAAGAAATTTTTGGCAGGTAGGACTATAATTTCCCTTCCTAAATTATTTTGGAATAGGATTTATTTCTACATTTTAGGGGCCAATTTTGGTGAAGACATGGCCCATTTGATTTTTGATAGAAGACATAGGAGTTAGAGGCAAGTTAATTTTATATTATTTTGTTTTGTTAATGATATGTGGGGACCACCCACATGAGAAATACACACTCCCTAAGCCAATGATTCGAAATGCATGAGGGAAGAAAAGGCGGTAAGAAAGGCTCAATGAAAGTTATAAAGGGAAGGTAACACACTTCATTTGGCATTCTTCGCTTACAGAATTTGATTTTGTTGATAGAGTTGTTTAGTCGGGTCACTTGTTGTTTAGCATGAATTTTCCAAGTCAATAACTCACCCTTTCTTCGAGGGACTTTGAGTGCCACCCTAAAGAGGTTCATCCATTATCACCAGGAGGAGATTTGTAGAGAGATTTCCAGTGTTTGTATGCAGTTTGCCCCAGCAGTGTGTATTTCTAGAGGACGCGGTAATGGATCTAGTGTCCCCATTCCAGCATTGTTCTGGAGGGCTATTTTTAAGGGAAATTAGGAGTAGACGGATGAATATATTTTTTGTCTATTGGGTGAGTTTGAGGGCTGGAAGTGGCAACACTATTCAGGAATGATTTTGTAGACTCCATGACCAGAGTAGAAGAGAGAAAGTGGGCATACATGGGAGATAGAGTTTCATCATTCGACGCTATTTCTTGCGAGAGAAATAAGAGAAGCATTGGTGGATTTGATTTCTTATACATTTCACGATTCTTTGGGGAGGATTTTGTTGATGTATTGGCAAGTAGTGTGCTTCAACATATTTAGAGAGTGTATGGCCTTTTGGGGGTCAATTTTGGAAGGTCAAAATCAGGTCAAATCATTTATGGGTTTTCTTGAGTTTTTGACAGGGTCCCCAACTTTAAATTTGCAGAATATTCTGAGAAACAGAGGTTGGGTTTTCAGCCATATCTTTGCAGCATACAATGCATAATTGGTATGGACTATGTAGTGCCTTTTTGGGGGTCAATTTTTGAAGGCAACAACCAGACCAAACCATTTACGAGTTTTCTGGGTTTTTACAGGACCTCATAAATAAATTTATAGAATTTTTTGGGCAACGAAGGTGGGTTTTTAGCCATATCTTTGTAGCAGACAATGCATATTTGTTGGGATTTCTAAGTTATCATTTCTTTACCTGGGAATTTCTCCACTTACCAAAAAAGGAGAACCCAGGTGTATTCCTTCCATATATTTGTAATATTGCACTAGTTACAATAAAATGGCTCAGTTGCTTCCATATTTTTTATTGTTCTAGTTGTTTACTAAATTGTTTTAAAAATTTTTGTGGTGTAAATATTCTATTTGCTTGCATATCATTGTTTTTCCTATTTTCGAACATTAGACATTGTGTTTTTCTTGTTCTTTCCACCAAATCTCTTTCGTTTCAACTCTAGATGCAACTTACAAAAATGTTCATCATCATGGCCTTCCTTCTTGCAATGTGTGCAAGATGGCTTTGCTCCTTCCTCTTTCTTGGTTGTACCTTCCTTTTTGTCCTTTCCCTTGCCTTTTCCTTTGAACTTTCCATTATGATGTTTGAAAGATGATTTCTTTGGTATCTATTCTTTATCATTCTTGCCCATGATTTTAAGGTGAATGGCCTTCAAACTCGGTGCATCAATAGTGGTATGCTCAAATAACAAAAAAGGATTCATGATGTAATTATATAAAGCACCAATATACTTTGTTACAGTTTCTGGTGAATCAAGTGAAAAACCCAAATTCAAAACTTGTTTTCTAAACTATTCTATGAAGCTTTGTACATTTTGACCCTTTCCTTGTCTCAAATATTGTCATTCAATTAAATCCTTTTATCGATATCCTGAAGGACAAACCTGATCTTTTAATGCGAAAACAATACTGGAGAAAGAAAAAAGGAGATTACCCATGTTTTTGTTGCCACTCTGCAACTTACTCTCCCACCATACGAGAGCGGTGCCACTCAGCTCAAAAGATGCTAATTGGATCTTGACCTCATCCTCCTCGATCTATTGAATCCAGAAATAAACCTCGATATTTCTCTGCATTACATTCTCCATTATGTGTGGGAAAATCAAACATTACACCTAGCTTTAAAAATGGCTTCTTAGATGTATTCCTGTGATGCCTGTTAAAGTGACGAGAAGAAGAAGAAGAAGAAGAACTACCAGTAGAGGATGCAGAGGGTGGTTTAGGAGCCTCTCCTCTTACACCTTCATGATTACCGAGGCATGGTCATTTAGTTCTTTATTCTCAGGCTTGATTATATTCTCATATTCTACAAACAACTTGTCAAATTTCTTTGCCATAGTGAAGAATATTATGATGATTTCTCTCTTCTTACATTTGAGCTTCCTCATTTTCCATGTTCTGTCTTAGTGGTGGAGGCCCCATTTCAGGGTCAAATATTTGAAACTTGTTCTTGGTTAGTATTCACTCATGGAACTCGCATCAAGAAGACCTTCTCTAATACCAAACTTGATTAAGATATTTTACTTCATGGATGCATACAAAATTGCAAATGAAAGAGCATGTAACCAAGTAACATAAACACATGAAAAGAAGTGGAAATAAAAAAGAAAACATGAGATCAAAGGCATAAAATGATTTGATTATGGAGTTCACCCAATGTGGGTTACATCTTCAGGCCCTGCTCAAAGTGGGGAGGCCTCTTTCATTAAATGGCAGCAGAAATGAATTACAATCAAATTTACATAAATGACCCTTATACCTCCATTCTCCAGCATGGAATGAAAATGCAAAGCTCAGATGCAGAAACAGACATCACCATTGGATTCGTGGAATGAAATCATGTCAAATGACTTTAAACTTGACCCTGTTCTGAGAAATTGACCTCTTGAGCTCTAAGGAATCTTTAGATTCCCTCAAGATTCCCTCCAAAATATTCTCTCAAGATTCCCTAGGAATATTTCTCAAAATTCATGCCCGCTTGGGCGCGCTCCTAGTTCCACTTGCAAATCGATTATCGTTCTCATTCTCCACCACACCTCTTCCTCGGTCGAATTGTAATGGGGTTTATATAAAATTCCTCTAGCGAAATAAACAAAGCTTAGGTCATTGGCCCATTGGTTGGAGGTGGCCAAGTTAAGTTAGTGGCTCGGGACATCCTGGGTCCAACCCTGTGGGACCCACGTGATCGCGCATTAACGTTGTATTTTGGTGTGAGTCATTTTGAATACACAACATTCTGTTTGAATAAATGACATATGGTTTTCGATGGCCTAGTTTGACCAGAACTTTGGCCGTGAATATTTTGAGCATACGAACTCAGTTTGAGTGGCATTCGCACTGTTGGAATCAGGACGAGGAGCACTACGATCTAGTTTTGGTTTCACTTCAATCCGATGACTTTAATTTTTGATCTTTTTGAAGGCCACTTCTATTTTTGGAGCCACCTGGATCAATAAATCACATAATGAGCATAAGTAAAATAATATAATAGAAACAATAATTATGACACATCACTAAATCATTCACGGAAAAAAATCAAATAACATAGGAATAGGCATATATCTATTGTAACTAGAAAATGTTGGATCTAATGTAGGGTGCGCCACATTCCACTCCACCCTAGGCTCAATTGTGTTGCAATTTTTCTCACAATTGGCCATCCTCATGTCATATATTCATTTATTAAGGGAAAACTAAACTCATACATTTAGCACACCATTTTCATACTAGATTTGACACAAAACGTGAAGACCACTCTCCTTCACACCTAGTAAGAAATCAGATTGTCACATATTATATCACTTATAGCTCTTAACCAATCACAAGGTATGAACCTATTTAGGTTCTACCACCATTTCTCTTGCCAAATAAGATTTATAAGTGGGATAGTATGAGAGAAAATCTAAGGAGAAAATAAGAACCAACAACCCCTTGAAAGTTTCGCCTTATTTTTATAATCACAACTTGACCCTTCATCTTCCCAATATTTTGCTAGGAACATCTTGGGAAAACCAACAATCACATCAAAGAAAATAATATGTATTCAATCAAAGCTATAATTTCTCCCACACTCGCATATTCTCTTCCCTAATCAAGTTTTCTGCCCTACCCATGACATCACGATCTATTGGATACTCCCTTCCTTCAACTATAAAATTTTTATTAATAAAATAAAACACCACATCACATAATATATTTCAGTAAATATATAAACGTTGGCGACACAGTTACAAGTATTTAATTACATAAAAGGGGGTGTCACAAAATGACCATGCCATCTTGCTGAGAAAACATTGTATCATTACTTGCTCATCATTGATATATGGTGCATATATTAGTAACTTTATAAGTTTTGTTACATAATCATCCATAGTGATTTTCCTATTTTGATTTCATCAAAATTATCCAAATTTCTAATGATAATACCTCTCTTATAAACACTTCTTGAAACATTTTCCAAGCGATCTCCAAGTCATGTTTCTCTCATTGATACCCTTGACATTCTTAGGGTCAACACGGTGACTCTATATTTCATGTTTATGGCATAATTATGCAGTTGGAAATGCTTCTTTAGTCCTAACAATCATGCCTTTTTTTCATCATCCTTCTTGATATCACTATCAAAGATAGGTGGTTTTTCCTTTTTCAATTCCACGGGTACCGAACTCCTTGGAATCATTTCCCTTTTTTTGCTATGCAAACCTGATTTAGTTTCATTGTTGGATAGTCTTTGAAAACTATATGTCTCCTAGATAGAGAAATTTGTTGATGATTTATTACTAGATATGTCCCTCTTAGAACTATTATAACTCTTTCTTGAAGAGATTCTCCTTGTGCTATTGGTTATTGGCCAATGCTTTTGGCTTTTTTATGGGATTTGTACCTTTCCTAATTGATGTCCCTTTACATTTCTAGGACTTGGTATATGTTATAGCTTCTTTTTCATCTCTCACAATCTCTCTCAGCAACACTATTTTTAACTCTTTCTACTTCTCTTAGGCTCTAGTGAGCCATTCATCACCCTCTGTACAAATTTGACGTTTAACATTAAGACTTCACATTCTCTCTACCAAGTCTAGAGGAGTTTCAATAACTCTCCTTTTATTTAATTCATCGTCCCTAATGTGTGAGGTCTCTTCCATATTGTGTTTAATCCTTGTACTAATATTCTCTTCACTTCCCTACATCTTCTATGTATTGAAATGACCTACCACTATTAGCTAATCATATAAACAACAATTCACACAATCCAATCATTGGCCTATAACAACTTGATTTGAGGACTTAGCTTTAATTGCAATTTAGAGTCAAAATTCTTTGTTTGTATATTATCCTAATTAAATTTTTGTAGCAAGCAAACTCTTTCCAAACAAATGCATAGATCTAGAAATTAGCCCCTTAGTATTTCAAAATGAAAGGAACGAAATAGGAATTATTTTTCTACTATGAAAAAATTTAAACTAATATTGTATTCCTCCTCTTAACAATCACAAATATTAAACATTCATTACCTCAAAAGGATTTTTGTACCTAGAAAGGATATGTTTATACAAACAGTGTCAACATACCCTTCATGAGTTGAATTTATAGTTGTAAATTTAATAATTATTTAGTGTTCAATTATAGATAATAAATCTACGTAAGGAATCAATTTCTTTCTAAGAGACTATTGAATCATATCTGAAAAGTGTAGGTACATTTAGATTTACACAATCAAATAAAAATATGTTAATTTTTTATAGTCCAAGCTTTTAGCATAATGAGTGCCCTTTCTCTCTCTAGGCTATCATGGTGGTTAAAAAACAACAACAATTTCACTTGCTTGAGCCCATACAACTTAAGTGTTGTAGCACCACTTTGATACCACTATGTAATGCACCCCTCCCCTTAGGTCACCTTAAGGAGGTGGGGTTATAAAAAAGAATTCCTCCTTTACACAATTCAAATCCCATTTCTAAAGGCACCATCATTTTCTTCTCATCAATAACTTTCTGCTAATGTAAATTTCATCTCAATCTAAGCTTAGGGACAAAGTTATGGACCTTATAATATTTTTTACCAATGCCACATCAACATGTCCATACATATGAGATGATTTGGCATCCAAAGTCCATGTGACACTCTGAGGCTAGTTATTAGTTAGCACCGGGTAGACCTAGATTCACCACCTCATCCATTGGTGATATTTTAATTACCTTTATAATTATTTGAATGCAATATTAATTACGAATAATTCTCACACACACATATGAGAATGTTCATAAACCCATGTTCATGACCTTTGACCATTTAAAGTCATATACCATGAAAAATAAAAATAAAAACTTGTCATGTGGCACGATATAGGTCATCCAAGAGAGATAAATGGAGAGAAAGGCACATCAAATTATTTTATGTCAGGATAAGATAATTCCCCAAAAGTTTATGATACAATGGTTTGGCTCCATACTATTCTTTATCTATGCGGTGTCTCTTTATTAGAATTGGTTTATTTCGAGCTAGCGAATACCACTTGTAAAAAGGCTAGGTACCACCATTTTAAGCACCAATGTGGTATTGTTGCTAAATTTAACATCAATTTTGCATCCTTGTCACTCTTAATTGGTGTATAATTGGCATCCAAGTAATATGGTGATGATATCATTCCCCAACATATTTTAATAGAGTGGGGATTGTTACCGGGAATGGTGTCTATGCAGAACTGCTAATCCCGCTAAGGCTGGTAGCTACCTTAGAAACAAGAAAACTAAAACTACTTTTGTTTTCCTTTATGAATGATAGATGAGAGAAGAATAAAGGAGACCAACCTCTGTCTTGCGCTTGGTTCCTTGCTCGATTCCTCTTTCTTCTGATAGTCCTTTTCTACTTGTTTTCGTACTCAGCTTCACAGAATACCTGTAGAATCAAAGCAGCATAACACTATATGAGAACATGGATCTATTATCATAAGCAATATAGGATCAGATGTATATTAACCACACAAATTCATAAAACATCAATCACACAAGTGTATGGAGGAAAACTTGAATAGTTTTATTGATAATCAAGAAAGAGCCAAGAGAATTACAATTGATTATTCTGACCCAGCATCATCCTCTCAGCAAGTAAGCCCTTCTTCACCTCATGAAAAGCTTAGATCACCCAACACTATGATGTTGTCTCAAGAAACCTACAACAATTCTGTAAGGACCACATCCAGACTATATACATATATATTTTTTTTTTAAATCACAGCAAAATGCAACTAGAAGAGAAACACATTAGGAATTCATTTCAAGAAACATATCATAACATTTACATACATTTAACTAAGACCAAAATAGTATTGCAACACATATGTACCATTCACCAGAAGACGAGACTCCGTTTGCTTTGCTGTTGCTAGTATTCCTTTGTTGTCGGTCACCTCCGTGAATAAATGGCGATGTACTTGATCCGAATGCGATGACCCACCGGTTAACCTCCCAGCCTACTCCTTGGGTAATCTTCTTCCTCGCGGACCCCCGAGCTGCAATAGGGTTGTACAATGGAGAATTTCAATAGTTGGTAGAGGAGAGCACTCCTTGGCTCAAGATTCCCCTCTCTAAAATCCTCTACCTCACCAAACTCACTATAGGATCGTAATCACTGCTTTGACATCATCTCATCCATCCAACAATAGGGTTCCCAAAGTCCCTTCTCTCATGGCTTGCCCCTTCTTTTATAGGAGTCCTCATAGGTGACACTTGGCATGTCATGCATAATTAGTTATTTTTTTATAATTCAATAGCTTGATTATTCACCCACACAAGTGTCACTCTCTCATCAAGGGTCTCCCAAAATTATTGACTTAAATTTTAATTTAAAATTAATATTTTCCTCACCTCAACAAGATTCCTACTTCTTCTCCTAGTTGCCTCTTTATCCCCCTTTTTATTCCTTGATTTGGGTTCATTACTAAAGTCAATTAATGATTCAAGATTTGATCCCCTATCTACCCCCCTAATTTAACTCAAGTTATCTCTTAGATGGATATTCTTATGTTGGTTGTTGCCACATGAAGGTTCTCTACATTTCTCTAATTTTAATTTATTATTCTTATTTTAATTCACCTTCTTATTTTCTTACTTAGGCTTATTAGTTTAGGATTAATCTTTATCCTTACAATTATATCCCTCTTTCTCATTTTACCTAATTAAACCACATAATCTACCTAGTATTTTCCAACATAGGAAGGGTAGAATTCTTAAGGTAATCTATTTTATTTCTTCCTATGATCCTCTTAACCCAAGTTTTATTTATAATTACCTCAGTTTCTAACATCATTTACCCTTGATGTAAATTTACCTAGTTTTCATTTCTTGATTATATTTATTAATTTATTTATTTTTAATGATTCCAAGGTGCCAAGTTTGGGTCGTGCCCTTCAAGAACTTCCCTTGAAGCTCCAAGGGTACCACGCCTAACAATTTATTTGTGATGTCAAGGGTGAAAAGTTGGTCGTGCCCTTCAAGAAAGTCTCTTGAAGTTCCAAGGGTGCCACACCTAACATTTTATTTGTGATGCCAAGGGTGCGAGATGGGTCGTTCCCTTCAAGAAATTCCCTTGATGTTCGAAGGGTGCCATGCCACTTGCCCTTCAAGCATTCAGTGACTACGAGGGGAAAATATAGGTGCAACATATTAGACCGCTATCATCTCTTATGTTGCCTGCTATAGTGAGACTAATGGTGTCGGGGATCAAGGAATCCGCCTTGATGCGCGGCCCCCGGTAAAATCCTCATGAGTGACCCAACTTGGGGACCTGCCCTCATGGCATCGTGATCTTCAAGGCGAAGGTGTTTCAACCCTTCCAACCTAAGTCACGGCGGGAGTGCTAGTGGGTGAGATCAGGGACACTGTCCCACCCCTCCCATGTAGTTCCATCCACTTGTACAAGCCCATCACCCATATGTGAGTCATTCGGTCAAGCAACTAATCTATGCCTGCAACCATTAACATATCATTAGAATATAGTTAAACATGTATGGTAGATTCCAAGATCGACTTAGACTTTCAAAGATAAAATAATATGAATTTTCATCAAACAAGGTGTCATCAACTCGTCATATGCGAGTGCCTCTGATGGTTTCCTGCCATACTCAATAATCATTAGTAACAAGGTTTTTCAATGTTATTCATTGTTATAATAGCATCATTAACAATTCCTGGTCATTCACATCATTATACATTGTAAGCCAGGACTAAAGAAAATAGGTAACATAGGGGACACATCCATCATGGCTATCATTATCATAACATCAAATAGATAACAAACATAACCATTTATACCACAATCATCATAATATCAATATAGAACATGCATAACCATTACATTCACTAATAATAGAGACATGTTTCTGGATCCTCAACCTAAGTTCCTCAAAGACTAAAGTATCTAAGATAATGTCATATTAAGGTCAGGAAACTAGAGTGGGCACTACATACAACCCCTCTTAACAATGGACTTCGTCTCGAAGTCCTCAGAACATAAAGGAAAAACGATGAGACATATCCTAGTAACAGGTATCTCTGATTTTTAAATTAAGCAAATTTTTTTTTTCTAATGAATTAAAATCAATTAACAAAATCATTTTCATCTTCTGGATTAAGCAATTTTCTCAACTAATTTATTTATTTATTTATTATTTTTATTTTTATCATTTTTTTTACCTAATCAGTTCTATTAGGCCCTCATGAAACATTGCCATAAAATCTAATGCTTCTCATTTTCATTCCATTAACCTCTTGAATATTCAACAGTGTCCTTCTAGTACAGTTCCTTCGAACATGAGCTTGAGATGTAATGTCCAACAATTGTCCTTGTTATGATCATCCTTCATACTATGTTCATAATGCAAGTCTCTTTTTTTTAATCAAAAGTTTGCTCCCCATTTTCTTCGTTCTTGTTGGCCATTTCTCAAGGAAATTGATAGTAGGTATGCAATCCCTCCAATCTAAGCTCGCATTGGTCCACGTCATATTTATCTACCATTTTAGTTTGACTTGGGATCTGAATATGGGTTATTCCAAGAAATAATTACTCTTTAGTAGGTGAATATCCAAATTGATTTACTTTCTAGAGGGCAGGTTAGAATTTCCCAAAGTATCTATACCATGGATTCCATTATAAATTAAAGGACTATATCTGGTGTATGTAGTGTTTAAGGAATAGTTCCTATGAGTTCAGCCAACCAAGAAACATCACCACATTAATTGATTACCGATAATATCCTTGTTACCCCAACTAGTAAGTGACGATGCTAGTGTCTCAACTGGTTAGAGATGATGTGACACATGACCTAACAATTGAAGGATCTAGTCATGCAGTTGATAATATATCGAGCATTGAATTGCAAGATAAACGAGAATACTCTAAATAAGGAACTTATGCCAATTAAACGAAAAGCATACTTCCCAATCCAAGGAAGTTGTCTTCTATTTGCGAAGGTGGGAAAATTTTATTTTAGCTACATAGAAAGTATCGAGATGAATCAAATTGATTATAACACCTACCACGCCTCACCTATAAAGAAAGAGATAGTGACATCCCCTGCCATCACTAAGGTTCATCCCAAAAGAAAAATCACAGCCTACATACATTTTTTTTTTATACCTATCTATATTATACCAAGGTAAACTCATGTTTAATTCAAAAATTCAAAACCATACCATTAAATTAACCATTCAGAATAATTGATTTTTCTTTGGTCATAAAATTATACCAACAATCTGATTTTTCTTTGGTCATAAAATTATACCAACAATCTAATGTATGGATATTTTTTTTTTTTTAACTTTAATCGTAAGATTACCCAAACCTAACCAATGTCATGTATTCAAACCAAAGTGAAAATCAATGCCTTTGATCTCTTTAAACTAAAAATGCACTTGTAAAATATGAATAAACTTATGTTGAAAATGATCAAAGCTTTATACATTTAACAAAATCAATGTTGATGATTTTTAAACGAAGCCCTTTTTAATCAAATGGAATATCGATGATTGTTGTGTTAAACATAACTATTGAAATCTCTTGTGACTATCGAACCATACAAGGTTGTTGACACCTTGATTGGGAGAAAATAACATCGCTCATAAAATGGGATAAAGTTATTGCAAATATGCCACATTTTCTAATGATTAATGACACATTCCCATGCCATGAGTTACCATGCATTGTTATCACATTGAGGTCCTAGATGGATGGAAAATTAACATGTGGAAAATATCAAAGGATAACAAGTATCGAGTTGATATCCAATCATGTAAGGGTCAAGTGAATGTGATGGGAAGACAAAAATTATGCCAAATAATATTATGCATATGATCACACACAACAATGAAAGCTTCACCTTCGGCCATATCTATCACGAAAATAAAATTATGATTGTCATAAAAGCACGTGCTTGATATGAATGTCCGAAGGCAAGGCTATCATGCACAATGTAAAGTGTGGATTCCAAACAAAACACAATGTATCATATCAGTTCAAGAGATGTTGTAGGATCACGCACGTTGAGACCGATTTAAAGGTTCCACCAAATCCATAGCAAATACTTTGAAATTAATTTTGGCTAACTTTAATTCTAAAATACAATGACAAAGATAAGGAGAGTTGTCGTGAATTTTTTTTTAAACCGAAAATGGTTGGACATCATTTTAGTTTGTTTTTATTATATGTATATATATGTACTTACTGTTGATACTCTATGGCTTTCGAGCTTGTAGCTGCTCACTTTCAAATTAAACTCTAAGGATGTAATATTCAGTCGATTTTGAAATAAAATTTCAACCTGAAAACCGTGTTGAAACCATTGCATTCAACTATGTATATGAGTATGACACTGACAAAGAAATGGTAGCAGGAGGCCCAAAGGCTGCTAGCAAAAAATGCAGAAAGAACAATCCATATACAACAGAAGGTGGACTATAACAGAAATTCCATCCAAAGCCCCCACTACAGGATTTTCTTTGCAACTATGATTACAAAATGACTAAAAAGGAATGAGATTGTCCTTGATATTATTTGGGAAAAGATGGTTAAAGAGGAAGGGAGCTTGAGTGAGCTTCTGATTGCAACGCTGTGAATGGTACTCAGATTATGTCATTTCATAACAAGAAGATAGGCTTGGGCCAAGGCCCAAAATACAAGCCTCAAGACACAATGTAAATCTAAACTTTAAAGTGAATTTTTTTTTTGAGGCAATCTCACAATCATATGTTTTCTATGATTATGTTGAAGAATCTTCATGTACCAAGAGCAGGTCATAACAGCTCTGAGAAAACTCTTGCTCAATTTGGTTGCTACTTAAGAGTACTACCTCCTTTAAAAAGGATTTGCAATGAACATTCTGTCGTTTTCTCATGGTATGACAATGAAGAAATCTAGAATCCAAATTCAACATTGGTCACAAATCTCATTAGCAATTTTATATCGCTGTCCAAATATGAATGATGCCCTGGAGTTGATTGTGGATGTTTCTATCTGAATCGAAAATATTGGTGCTCTGAGAGAATACCAAAATACCTAATGTAATTTTTTTAATTTGTTTTGCATATTAATTATCGGTATTTTATCTCCAGATGCTCAATTGATTAGGATTAAACAGATGTGGTTCAATTTTTGTATTCACTACTATTTTACCGTATAAAATGCATATGATTTTAGAGAGAAGGTATTTTAACTTCAGAGAAAAATTTAAATCGTTTTGAGAAAGCCTTACTCAGCAGTTAAGTTGGAAAGCAAGGCACAACACAGAGACTCAAAACATATTGTGGTTTTAAAAATTTCTATAAGACAATTAAAATTTAAGATGGACACAATGAACCATCAGATGGACGAGAAACTGAATTGAAGAACTGAACTCATACTGGAGACGAAAATTTGTTAGGAATGGAAATTAAATACAATTTGCTCACTAAACATTAAAACAATTGTTCTTAGTACGGGGAACAATAAATCTACTAACGACATACTGAAACATATAAAGAAGTGCCCCCCTTTCAAATCATGTTCCCGTAGAATGGTAATGGGGACACCATAATGAAAGTTGATCCGGGCACCTAGATGCCTTTGAAAACAACTACTACATAAATCTCCAAAATGAAATGGGTCTATTGCAGTCAGATCAAGAATCGCTTAGGACAAACACCATTTTTATTGTGAATGACTACGATAGTGGTCAGACCATTTTTTTTTTTTTTTAAGTTCTCCAACTCTATGATTCACTTGGAAACATAAATCCTCTAATGGGAGAAAGTGGAGAATTTGTCTGAATTGTAGGAAGGCTAAAGTCTAGACAATCTCAGTCTCGTTTTGTTTCATATGTTTCTAATTTTCTCAAAGACATAGCAGTATCAAAATAAAAGCTGCAAAGGGAACTAAGTGCTCTTTGTAACATAATGCATGTCAATAAAATATAGACAACAATTATTAATAAATCTAATTTGGGAAAACATACAATTACATTTGCATCAATCTTCTTTGATCTATCTTATAATTGAAATGCACATAAAATATCTCGTAATTGTGTCACAAAGATAGGGATGAATATTACAGATAATCAACTCTTCCATGCCAAACACACTTATGGAGCCTCAACTCAGCTCTCACAACAGGGATAAGCTGGGGATGCTTCTAGTCAAAAGCAGATGTGATCCTTCAATAACTTGTTGAATCTCGGCTTACTGCTCAACTCAAGAACATACACCATTAGTGAAAAACTCTTAGAATCCCACAACTCGAGATAGATTACAAATCACACACACCCAAATTACTCTTGCTCTAATCCCTATGAGGGTTATTGACGTCTTCTAATTCCGTGCATAAAAGGGACTAAACTCATTCTCCTCTCACCTAGATTATGCGATCTCATAAATGTTATCGAATCTCATTCTGGTAAATGTTGTTGTGGTTGTTATCGAATCTCATTCCGGTAAATGTTGTTGTGGCTGTTATCGAATCTCATTCTCCTCTTTAAGCACTGAATTTCAACTAGCAAAATATTGTGACCCAAAACTGTAAATATGCATATAAATTTTTGTATCGTGCATGCCATTTGTTGCTATTCTGTTTTCAGTTAGGACTCTAAATTGAGAATACCGATACACTTTATTGTTGTCCTGTGCTTAAGTTTTATCAAATATTACCATCAGAGACATTTTCCCACGCTCTTAAACGAGGGTTTGGACAAAGCCCATAAACTCGAATTTAGAGTCAGAAGACTAAGGGCAATCATGGTGCCGAAACTGAAGTGATCTCGGGGATAGTGGCTATTATGAGATAATGGCAGAATGGGAGAGTAGAGGATGTGCAGCAATAGTTTGACAGAATGCTTGAACGTAATGTAGTTTCATGGACCACGCTGATTGCAGGGTATGCCCAGAGTGGCTGTATTGAGCTTGCTTGCCAATTGTTTGAGGAAATGCCTCAACGAATATGGTCTCATGGGGTGCTATGATTGCGGGATATTGGCAAAATGGGAGGACCGAGGATGCTACCGGACTATTCAGCTCAATGCCTGAGTGAAATATTTCCTCATGGAATGCAATGATCACAGGATATGCACAAGAGAAAAGAATAGAATATGGGACAAATTGGGTTTCCTGCATACTCTGGTCACCGAATTTACGAAAGTCTTCAAAACTCTTTTCATTTCGGTCCAACATGTGCGAAGGAGCGACTTCAAAGATTCAACACCTCTATAAGCCATCTGCAGAGTTTTTCGTGTTTGATCAGTGGACTCGTTCGATGCGAATATGAGCTCCGTCAAGCATGTGGTACAGACCCTTACGTTGGCACCTAGATTAGGTCTGATGCTTGAGCATAACAACCAAGTTGATTGTTACAGAGAAAAGAATGCAACTGGAGGAATAGCTCAGGATAAGAGTACTGGTGGTGGTTGAATATTTACATGAGGATACCCCAGTTTTCCCACGGAATACTTTGGTGCAAGTATATACTCTAGTAGATTTATGAGCTGAGTCTGCCAAGAAGATATTTTAGCAAAAGCTATTTCTTGATTAATCTTAAGAGTCGCTATGATTATAATTTTTACGTTAGGACTGAGTTTTAATGCACAGAAAATAAAACGCAATGCCTGGTTGGAAGCCCTAAATGGTATTGGGGAATATGGGGCATATGAGGTTTCTGATGAGAAAATCTATTAAACTTTTGTTTAGAGAGCAAACAGAGAAAATGATAAATGCATTCCTAGGATTTAAAGTAAATACGTGAGGCAGAGAGGCAGCATAATCTTCACATGACGAGGCAAATGAGTCATGGCCTCTGATTTCTCCCTAGGAATTCTTAACATTGCCACGCAAACGAGCTAACATTTCGGGCATGCCCACCTCACACTATTGTTGTCAGATCATGGTTGAGTGTTCAATATGCCAGGCATATTCTTCAAAAAAAATGCTAGAACGCAGATTGTGGGATCACTATCACAACACATGACTGTATATGCAATAGGCAATGTAGAAGCAATAGGTAATGTAGACACAATTATTTTTAGAGGTAATCAAGCACCAGAGCTTCTTTTTATTTATTTTTAAAGAGCTTAAAATAATTAAAATAATTAGAATATGCAAGATGAGGGAAATTAAAGAAAAAATTAGAGTAGGAAGCAAAAATAAGGTCCATAGGTCCTAGAGGTTGAACCCGCTCTGATACCAAGAATAAGGACCACATCCAGACTATATACAAGTGTAAGGACCACATCCAGACTATATAAATATCTTTTTTCTTTCTTTAAATCATAGCAAAATTCAACTAGAAGAGAAACACATTAGGAATTCATTTCAAGAAACATATCATAACATTTACATAAATTTAACTAAGACCAAAATAGTATTGCAACACATATGTACCGTTCACCAGAAGACGAGACTCCGTTTGCTTTGTTGTTGCTAGTATTCCTTTGTTGTCGGTCACCTCCGTGAATAAATGGTGATGTACTTGATCTGAATGCGATGACCCACCGGTTAACCTCCCAGCCTACTCCTTGGGTACTCTTCTTCCCCGCGGACCCCCGAGCTGCAATGGGGTTGTACAATGGAGAATTTCAATAGCTGGTAGAGGAGAGCGCTCCTTGGCTCAAGAGTCCCCTCTCTAAAATCCTTTACCTCACCAAACTCACTATAGGATCGTAATCATTGATTTGACATCATCTCATCCATCCAACAATAGGGTTCCCAAAGTCCCTTCTCTCATGGCTTGCCCCTTCTTTTATAGGAGTCCTCATAGGTGACACTTGGCATGTCATGCATAATTAGTTATTTTTTTATAATTCAATAGCTTGATTATTCACCCACCCAAGTGTCACTCTCTCATCAAGGGTCTCCCAAAATTATTGACTTAAATTTTAATTTAAAATTAATATTTTCCTCACCTCAACAAGATTCCTATTTCTTCTCCTAGTTGCCTCTTTATCCCCCTTTTTATTCCTTGATTTGGGTTCATTACTAAAGTCAATTAATGATTCAAGATTTGATCCCCTATCTAGCCCCCTAATTTAACTCAAGTTATCTCTTAGATGGATATTCTTATGTTGGTTGTTGCCACATGGAGGTTCTCTACATTTCTCTAAATTTAATTTATTATTATTATTTTAATTCACCTTCTTATTTTCTTAATTCGATTTAATTAGTTTAGGATTAATCTTTATCCTTACAATTATATCCCTCTTTCTCCTTTTACCTAATTAAACCACATAATCTACCTAGTATTTTCCAACATGGGAAGGGTAGAATTTTTAAGGTAATCTATTTTATTTCTTCCTATGATCCTCTTAACCCAAGTTTTATTTTTGATATAATTACCTCGGTTTCTAACATCATTTACCCTTGATGTAAATTTACCTAGTTTTCATTTCTTGATTATATTTATTAATTAATTTATTTTTAATGATTCCAAGGTGCCAAGTTTGGGTCGTTCCCTTCAAGAACTTCCCTTGAAGCTCCAAGTGTGCCATGCCTAACAATTTATTTGTGATGTCAAGGGTGAAAAGTTGGTCGTTCCCTTCAAGAAAGTCCCTTCAAGTTCCAAGGGTGCCACGCCTAACATTTTATTTGTGATGCCAAGGGTGCCAGGTTGGTCGTGCCCTTCAAGAAATTCCCTTGAAGTTCCAAGGGTGCCACGCCACTTTCCCTTCAAGCATTCAGTGACTACGAGGGGAAAATATAGGTGCAACATCTTAGACCACTATCATCTGTTATGTTGCCTGCTATAGTGAGACTAATGGTGTTGGGGATCAAGGAATCCACCTTGATGCGCGCCCCTCGGTAAAATCCTCATGAGCGACCCAACATGGGGACCTGCCCTCATGGCATTTTGATCTTCAAGGCGAAGGTGTTTCAACCCTTCCAGCCCAAGTCACAGCAGGAGTGCTAGTGGGGGAGATCAGGGACAGTGTCCCACCCCTCCCATGTAGTTCCATCCACTTGTATAACCCCATCACCCATATGTGAGTCATTCGGTCAAGCAACTAATCTGTGCCTGCAACCATTAACATATCATTAGAATATAGTTAAACATATATGGCAGATTCCAAGATCGACTTAGACTTTCAAAGATAAAATAATATGAATTTTCATCAAACCAGGTGTCATCAAATCGTCATATGCGAGTGCCTCTGATGGTTTCCTGCCATACTCAATAATCATTAGTAACAAGGTTTTTCAATGTTTGTCATTGTCATAATAGCATCATTAACAATTCCTAGTCATTCACATCATTGTCCACTGTAAACCTGAACGAAAGAAAATAGGTAACATATGGGACACATCCATCATGGCTATCATTATCATAACATCAAATAGATAACAAACATAACCATTTATACCACAATCATCATAATATCAATAGAGAACATGCATAACCATTACATTCACTAATAATAGAGACATGTTTCTGGATCCTCAACCTAAGTTCCTTAAAGACTAAAGTATCTAAGATAATGTCATATTAAGGTCAGGAAACTAGAGTGGGCACTACAAATTCCTTACAAGATGCAAAATTCCAGCCTCCTGGATCTCTGGGATGAGGGATCCATATATAGATGTCTGCAAGGGAGGTGAGTCAGCTTGATATTTGATTAGTTTCTTCCCTATGATAGTTCTTGACTCACATGGAGATTTATGATCTCTTACTCATCCTTGGTCGAATTCAAAGAGGCAAGTGTCACAGGAGAAGTTTCTGGAAGATTCCATGCTTCTCCACCTCGCGGATTGACCCTGCGATTTGTCCCTTCTCGCCCATCGCACCCCATAGAAGGGCTTTTTGAAATGCAACACACCTACTATGTGTATTTAGGTGGGATACAACACACTTTTCCTATGGAGCAGGTGAAGTGGTCCAGTTTTGACTAGCTCTGAGTAGTTTTTCATGGAGAACTTCTAGGAGAAGATGTAATCAGTTGACCTTTTTCTTTTAGGGGTTGGAACAACACCTTTTGGGACTTAGGAGCCCTTGGTTTTATGGACATTTATGCTTGGGGCTGCAGTGCCAAAAAATTTCTATAACAGCTGCCCCCTAAAGCATGAGGTCGTTAATCTTTTTGATGTCGGGTGAAATGCTTTATCATGAGGATCCGAAGTTCTTTCAAGCTGGAAGGAGACCTGTAATAAGATACAATACAATACATTATCTTCATAATATTCTCATGATCTAGCTGAGGCGGGCATTCCCATGCTCAGCTTTATAAATTCAATTTTCATGTACATGAGACAGACAATCGTCTGAGTGTAGACTGATGATTCTGGTAGAGCCATCATCCCTTAGATTGGATGATTATCTGTGCAGCAATGATGTACATTTGATGTCTTTATTTTCTTGAATATATATCGTAGCCCGGATGGATGAAACTAGATCCGGGGTCTTCAATATCATTCGATCTTCACCCAAAGTACAAGTTGATCCATGTGAGTGATGTCCTGGAGTCGAACATGGAAGGACATCGCCTGATTACTAGCCGATGATGTAAGATGTTAACAGGTGCGAGAGGAATCATCGATAATGATAATGATCCTCAAGGTACTATAGTACAATTCACGTGGTGTGAATAAGGGACTTGGCATCGAACAACATCCAGAATCTTTCGGTCGAAGGCCATTGATGTAAACCTGTTGCCAGAAGTGAGAAACTTTCCATTGAGGCATGCAAGCTTCAAAGTACTGAAAGGGTTGTTCCTAGATCAACTTCTTGGATAATGAGATGATGCCAACAAGAAGCGATCTGTCATAGGAGGGCCTTAATGAATCCCACATCAATGACACGGAATGGAGCAAATTATTTTAATGGAGGTGAAAACGATCTGGTGATATATGGTTTAGGGTGGCGGTCATGAAAGAATGGAGCGAAAATGTATTATAGTGGGTGAGATACAGGTGAATTCTCTGAGCGACTTCTCTTGAACATATCGGCGACACTGACATGATGGATTGGTAGCATTAACCCCAAATGTGGATGGTGTGATGGAACCATGGTGATGTGACTAGTGAATGGAACAACCCAACCTGACTTGGATGCGGAGTGAAAGTGTCATGTTCAAGAGCGACTTGCTACCAACAAAGTTTCTTCAAGTTTTCTTCCCAATTTTTCCGCAGTCATTGCTGACCAGTACCTCTTTATTTTGTCAAGCTTGAGGAGGATAACATATTCTTGTTCTATAATTTGCCCTTTGCGCAAACCCATCGCTATGTTTTAACGAGCCTAGCGATAGTGAAACTCATTCTTGTCTGTTATGGACAAGTTTGTCGCTATTAGGTTTTAACAAGTTTAATGACAAAGATAACTCAGTCCTTTTCAATTTTAGAGAGTCTGAAAAGGAACGTAAAGGAAACTCCAAAATCCTTTTTCGTCATATAATCCCTTAAGTCTGAAAAAGTATAAAATAATACAGAAGGGATGAATTTTCGGTACTTTTAACGAGCCGAACAAGACAAGTGCTCGATATTTTTGTGTAATAATCCCTCAGGCCCAAAAAGATTAAAATCTAAAGGAGGGATAGCACTTCCGGTCACTTTAACGAGCTGGAGAGGCCAATGGCTAGGCAATATTTTCATATTTTACGAGTCAGTTGAAAAGAGATTAAAGGAGACTCATTTTTGAGGAACGAGTGATAAATTCGGGTAGCATCTGATTCCAGGTAAGGTTTGGAATTTTCCAATCACGTCAGTGTTACAAGGATGGCTAACAGGATCACTCTTCGCAGCTGTTCCTCAAAAGGGGTAAACAATCAAGTGGAGGTGAATGATCAGCCAATACAGAGTGGAGGTGATGATGAGAACATGGCCAAGGCTTCAAATGCTGAAGTACTACATTCACGATGGTTATTTACCGGAAATTGGTTCATTTTTTATTTTAAAATGAGCTTAAATGCTGGTGGAAACACTTGCTCATTGCTTATGTTTATTTTTTAACGAGCATGAAGTCCGCGTTAAAACTTCTCGATGCGGGTTTATTTTTTAACGAGCTTTAACCCTACAGTAACACTGCTCGTGATAATTTTGCATGCCCCTAGCATAATAATGCAAATCGAGGTGCATGCCCCCCAAGATTCATTGCATTCATCTTGGTGGTTGGAATGAAGGTTTACCTTCGAGATCTTCGAAAGACTCAACTTTGATTTTACGATATCGCAATCAAAGACTCGATTTGGAAAGGGAGTCATTTCATTTTTTAATGAGGTTGACACAGTAAAAGAACTATCCTCATGACTCCTTGTTTCATTTTTTAATGAGGTCGACACGAGATAAGAACCGTCCTCGGAATCCACCGTATTTACAGTATTTGATAGAAAATCAAAAAACTGAAGGATGATTAAGTTCATTGGAAGTATCTTCTTTACAAGTCGGAAGATGGGAATGATGGTGGTAATATTCCCATGGTGCCCCTTCAATTACCATTGATTGAACAATTCCTTCGTCAGTGTAATGCACTTGCGACCAAGGATCTGAAGGTGTGCCATATTCCTTAGACCTATCTATCCAGATGCTTGATGAGCGTTGATTTCGGTTTGCCTCCCATGCTAGAAACATTGATTGCTACAATATTTCCATTTGGCTTGGAGGCAACACCAATTGATGATCCATGTTAATATCATGTTCTGCAATCTTGTTAATAGAAGATATCATATTGCAGGTTCCTATCGTTGCGACTTCCGCCAGATTGATTGGAGGTGGGAGGGCAAAATTACCCATTAATATAGGGTCTTTTAGTAGGCCTACTTCGATATTTTGAAGCGAATGGGGGCTTCCATGGATCATCGGAATGCTTCCCATAACTTGGGAACCATTTGGGAGGAAAGTTTTTTGACCAACGATTGTAATCCCTACTTGAAAGGGAAATGCAATCTTCCTAAAATAGGTCGACACAGCAACAACCATAGCATATATCCATGGTCTTCCCAGTAGGATGTTGTAATCGAGGTTTTCGTCGATTACTTCGACATCTATTTCTACTATTTTTCCTCCTAGTTCCACTTGCAAGTTACTTAGAATACCATACAGGGTATACGTTCATCCGTCGAATGCTTTTAATGTTGTCGAAGATCGCGACAAGGTTGGAGATCCTAAAGTTTTCCAGCAACTCATCGACATTATACATGTAGATGCCCCCCCATCAATAATTGTTCGATGAATAGTTTTGTTGAGGGCTTTCACTTGAATGAGGAAAGCTAGTTGAGCTGGTAACTGTGGATCGTATCCTTTATGATTAAAGGACACAAGATTAGAATCCTTTTAGTCTATCCCAACAATAGCTGATAATAAAGCCTGTTTTTGGGATGATAAATTTTGCAATACTTCAAGTGTCGACATAGCGGATGGCAATTGGGCCAGATCTTCCACTATATTATAATGTTGTGCTACTCTGGCACGAGGATTAAATGTTGACTTATGTACTACTCCCTTTGGCAGTTTTATTGTTAGCTCAGGAATGATGGGCGGCGCAACTTCTGTCGAAGTTGTTGTCGAACTACTAGGTTGATCTTTATCCTTGTTGTTCGATAGCTGTGGATTCCCGTAATCTTTGTTCCTTGTCGATATCAAAGCATCATTTTGCTATTTGGAAACCGACAATATCAACACTTGGGACAGGGAAGCATTTCCACTCTCAACCAGATTTGTTCCTGGATTCGGAAACGGATAAGCTAATACTACCGAGGTTTTTGAATTCTTGCAGAATTTTTTAAGCTCAGCTTTAAATGGACAGTCTCTTGTCCAATGATCCTCATCACATATTATGCATGGATTTTTTGGTTTCCTAGCTCCAGGAGGGTTTGTAGAAGATTTTTCAGGTGATGATTCCTCCTGTTTCTTCTTCTTCCCTTTGTTTTTCTTCTTGCCTCCTGGTTGATTGGTTTCTTTGCCTTTATCAGTCGAGATGGCATTTACTTCTGAGGCAAGAAGTTCTTATTTTTCATTCTGACTTGAAATCTTACGGGCCTTTTTATATGTAGCCTTTTTTGATTTCGTGTTTGTCACACCAATCACGCCATCGCCGGCATGAGAGTCATTGTTTGATTTAGGAGGAGGGGGGACCGAAAATTCCGATCTGGGAGCGTCAGGTATTTTATCGTAGAGTGTGCCAGACTGAGTGTAAATCAAGTCTAAATATTGTGCACGAGCAATAACTTGTTTTTCAGTGACGACTCCTCCTTTTTCCACATCTTCTGTAATGGAAGGTAATAAAGACTTAATAAACCATTCAGCTAAAAGTTGATCAGGAACATATGTTTTTACCATTCTATGATGACGTCGCCACTCGTAAATATGATTGGATATGTGAGTGGCCGTTGTTTGCTTGAAATTGGTAAGAAGTTTCGTTCCCGTTTCGTACCTTATCGGTAACTGAAAATGGGTTAAAAAGGTTGTGGCTATGGTACTGAAGTTGTCAAATGATGCTCTGGGTAATTCGATATACCATTTTGTTGCTAGACCAGTTAATGTCCTCCGAAAAATGTGAAGCCTAATCGAATCATCGTTTAGGGTGTTTGATGAACACCACAGATGAAAGGTCATCACATGATTCGACAGATCTTCACCCGAATTTCCATTAAATTTAGGAATATCTGATGGAAGTTTATGCGGAATCGCTGGCCACCAAGGGGCATAGGCGATTGGATCGTTTGTTAACCGATTTAGATCTGGTAACTCTAAAGTTGCCACGAAGGGTAACTGTTGATTCAAGTTAGGCAAAGCATACCCAGGATAAGATGGAATCACCTGAGCAGTTGGTCTCTGCATACGAGCATAATGCATTTGATGCTAGTAACTTTGGTAAGGTTGATGGGCATAACCACTGTAGAAGGGTTGATTTTGACCATTTTGAATATATGGTTGCCCACTATTTGCAAAGATTTGTTGCTCAGGTCCTTAGTATACCTGTTGGAATTGCGGTTGTTGGTATGCACCAGCCATGGTTGCGAATCCATATGCTGTTGTCAAATACTGACTGTTTGACCAAGATGAGGGGTAATTGTACCCGTTTGGCCCTGTGTCATTCCACTAGTTGGTGATTGTGGTTGAGTCGCAGGGACAAGAGGCTGTTGCATTACCACCTGAGAAACCTGAGGTTGGCATACAACAAGTAGCACTTGTACTTGCGACACCGTCACAATAGTTGGCGTAGTTGGTATATTTGACATAGGTAAGCATTGTTGCACCGAATATACAACTCTTGGTTGTTGAGGTAGTATCGGCACCCAACCGCTAGATGTAATTCTAGCATACCCTAAATTTTGTTGTGAACTCCCGTATGGTTGTCCTCCTTGAGGGGACAATGAAAGGGTATATTTCCCCCCATACAGCGGTAATCTGGTACTTAAAGGAATTGTTTGCCCTTTAGGACCAGACTGCCCAAATTGACACCCTGAAGGATCAATTTGCTGAGACTCAACATAAGAGTTTCGGGATACTATTCCGGATGAACAAATAGGAACGGACCATACTGTCAAAATAGCCCCTAAGTGGGCCTCTCCTAGCGATTGAGAACTAGTTGGGATAGATGGTATACCGGCGAACATTGTTGGAGTGACAGAAGAAACTTCTGCCATCGCCGTGTCGGACGACACGGTCCTAGATGTTGACGGTTGTTCAGACATTTCTAGTCTATCCAAAAGATTTCCTAGCGATTCTACAAGAGCTTCCGATGGCGGTAGACTAATTTCTGATGAAGAAGGATACAGAGTGATCCCGACTCCAAATTTTGATGGAGTACTAGATGGAGCATCCTCCACAATCTCTTCTATAGCAATCAGACCAGGTGGAAGAGGTAGACCATCTGGTCCGTAAAATATTTCTGGTGTCGAAGAAGGTATGGAATCTATAGCAACAGATGTTTTGGGAATAACACCCTCCGAATCAGTTGTAGATGGAATTGGTTCAGTAACAAAAGTGTTTACCCTCACACTAGAATCAGTGCTACTGTCCTTCAGTGGCTGCTGAAGTAAAGGTAGGGATACCAAAATTTTTTGGAGTAACCGGAGTCCCTGATGGTGTTGGAACACTTGTTCTAACTTTACCAGGGGATTTGGAACCAGTTAAACGAGTTCTCTTTGTCCGTAACAGTTTTGATTTCGGAGACAAAGACGGTTGACTCGTAAGCCTCCGCGAACGACGGGGTTTCAATTGACTTTCTTCCACGATTGCGGATTACTCGATCAACTAAAAATCAAGGGGAAGTATGTTCCCGAATTAGATGGATTTTAGAAGCTTTGACACAATTTGTTTTTTCAATTTTTAAGAGTCGAGAAAAAATAAAAGATGACTCTAGTTACCTTCGATTTTTAATGAGCCTGAAGTGACAAGTGCTCAGGTAGACCTTTTCCATGAAGGAGTTTGAAAAGGAACGAAAGGGACTGCTCTAGAAATCTAGACAGAGGGATTACCAAACCAATAGAAAAACTGCAGAATACTTTTTACGGTACGACAGTCAATCTTCCCGAATGTTGTGTTCAGTGCATTACGATCGATAGGGCGGCAGACACGGCTTCCTATGGATAAAGGATAAATCCTATTGTGGTCTCCCAAAATATACTCGACGGTACATGGGAGCACAAGTCTGTACCAGCACTTATCGTCTCAAATTGGAGGAATCACCCAACCAACAGTGAAAACAACAGTTACTAGGCTTTACAGTTACCAGGCTTTTCCGAAAATGCAAGTGCAAAGTAGATCAACACTGCTTTAGTTAATCTCCGGGTTTTGTTTATGAATTAAACAATTTATTTACAAGCTTTCTAATTGCCCTCGTGGTGGCTCTAGTAACCTCCTTAGATCTACCCCTTTGATTGATTTACTGATCACCACTTGCTTGGCCTAAATCCCTGAACTGAACTGCAAACTGTGACCCAGAATCCAATCAAAGTCTCGTCCCTGGTCCAGCGCACTTTCTGTTCTGTGAACTTCAAATGCAGCGCACTTCCCGAGTGTAGTAGGTGCATTGCATTTCAGTTTCACTATGTTACAGGTGCGCTGATCAGATAAGGCTTTGTTCCTAAATTTTGGTTTCTGTGTTCACTCTTTTCATATCTATTCAGGCGTTTTGCTGCCTGTAGTCAGTACACCTCTGTTTGAAACCCCTTTCCTTGCTGATATTCCGCCTCCATTGTGCAAAGAAATATAAATGTTTTTATGTATTTTTTGAGTCATTTTTAGTTCTCCTTTACAAAGAAGTAGCGTAATTGTACTGTCCTTTCTTGATTTGAAAGTGTCGTAAGTGTCGTTTTCAGTCATAGAAGAGACTCTGATTGTTCCTGATAGTCGATTACCCTGTTACTCTTGTATTTTGAACTGAATTGGTAGTTTTTCTAGTGTCGAAAGCAAGTTTTCAATTCCAAATCGCAAAGTGTTGTCATTGTCCTCATTTTGTTTTTGAAAAGAAACTTGTTAGTAATTGTCGCTTTGAAAAATAATTCAAATTTGCGCATTAGCTTTCTTTTTATCATTTACACATTAAGAAGGCTGAAAACAAATACATGTACGTGCATTTGCATTTAGACTATTTCTTGGTTTGATTTAGGACATTGCATATAGTGTGTGCTCTTTGCTCTTTGTTGAAAGAACGCCATCTCTCTTTCCTTAGTAGCTAGGATTTTCATTTGCAAAAAGAAGACTAAACGACTGTTTATCATCTTAGATTGAATTTTAGGAATTGTACATATACATCACGTGGTGAACCGACATAAATTCCTCTCAACAGGAATTTATGCAACCAATCAAAGGAATGGATCCTAGAGATCCAGGAAGCTGGAATTTTGCATCTTGTAAGGAATTGTTGTTGGTTTCTTGAGACAACATCATAGTGTTGGGTGATCTAAGCTTTTCATGAGGTGAAGAAGGGCTTACTTGCTGAGAGGATGATGGTGGGTCAGAAAAATCAGTTGTAATTCTCTTGGCTCTTTCTTGATTATCAATAAAACTATTCAAGTTTTCCTCCATACACTTGTGTGATTGATGTTTTATGCATTTGTGTGGTTAATATACATCTGAACCTATATTCCTTATGATAATAGATCCATGTTCTCATATAGTGTTATGCTGCTTTGATTCTACAGGTATTCTGTGAAGCTGAGTACGAAAACAAGTAGCAAAGGAATATCAGAAGAGAGAGGAATCGAGCAAGGAACCAAGCGCAAGACAGAGGTTGGTCTCCTTTATTCTTCTCTCATCTATCTTTCATAAAGGAAAACAAAAGTAGTTTTAGTTTATTTGTTTCTAAGGTAGCTACTAGCCTTAGTGGGATTAGCAGTTCTGCATAGACACCATTCCCGGTAACAAAATGGCGACTCCACTAGGGATTGATGATCTCTTACTCATCCTTGGTCGAATTCAGAGAGGCAAGTGTCACAGGAGAAGTTTCTGGAAGATTCCATGCTTCACCACCTTGCGGATTGACCCTGCCATTTGTCCCTTCTCGCCCATCACACCCCATAGAAGGGCTTTTTGAAATGCAACGCACCTACTATGTGTATTTGGGTGGGATGCAACGCACTTTGCCTATGGAGCAGGTGAAACGGTCCAGTTTTGACCAGTTTTGAGTAGTTTTTCATGGAGAACCTTTGGGAGAAGATGTAATCAGTTGACCTTGTTCTTTTAGGGGTTGGAACAACACCTTTAGGGACTTAGGATACGTTGGTTTATGGACATTTATGCTTGGGGTTGTAGTGCCCAAAAATGTCTATAACATGGATGAGACAATTCCCCAAAATATTTTAATATAGTGGTATTCCTACCACATTTACCATCAATTTTCCATCCTTGTCACTTTGGATCAATGTATAATTGGCATCTAAGTAATATGTGGATGACATAATCCCCCAAACGATTTTAATATAGTGGTTTTTCGCCATACCACTCTTTATTTATGTGATGCCCTTACACTGACATCGAGTTTATTTTGAGCCAGCCAATAAAACTTGGCCAAATGCTCAATACTAAAATTTTGGGCACCAATGTGGTATTCCTACCACATCCAATGTCAACCTACGACCCTCATCATTTTGAATCGACATCTAGTTAGTATCCAAGTAAGATGGAATACCCTAGCTAGATTTCCTTTCAAAATTTTAGGTTAAATATGTGATTCACTTTGTTTTTTAGTGATGAATCACAAAAATGATATCAAATCACCCATGCATGCTCTCATCCCTCTCATAGATTGAGATAAAAATGGATTTTGTGTAAAAGAACTATGAATTCCTCTCATAGATTGAGATAAAAATGGAGTTTGTGTAAAAGAACTATGAATTCCTCTCTTGGAAATGTTACAGATCATATGAAACCATAATTTCTTAATCAAGGGACTAGTTTGATGGCCCACATAGTTATATACTCATGTATCAACAGTTCTAGAGGTCATGGACATCATTATATATATCCTTGCATTTATAATGGTGGTTTCATATTTTCAATATGTCATGGGAAAGACCAAAGCTTATGCCCTGACTCATTTGGAAAACCTCAAGACAAGGCCTTGCAAGGTTAATGACCATCTCACGTCGATTAGTTACCATATAAAGTTTATTTTTCATGCCCATGCCATGTAATTCTATATGTGATTCTCTCTCTCTACACACATATATAAACACATTTTTATAATTTCCTTTACTCATATTTACATGAATATCACATGCCATGGGAATGGGAGGCAGTCACACATAAAACCATTTTATACTTTATGCCATCAATGCAAAGAATAAGAATTTAGGGCCTAGTTCATGTCTATAATGTTAATTTCCAAGCTCACAAAATTATGTTGGGAATAAGAGAAAGTTCCAAATTTTGTGGCTAAAACCATAATGCTAAAAATCAACCCTACCATTTCATAAAACTTGAATTAGTTAAAAAAGGTGAAAAACTCTTTTTTTCTTCTTCTTTTTTCCTTTTTTTTTTTATTTGATGACATTTCCATGCCTACAACGTGGACATTTCTAATCCACATTGAGTAGACTTATAGAGGAAATTTCAAGTTCCCCTCTTCTTTATTGTATCCATTAACATTTTAGATATTTATTCACATAAATTCCATTTCAATGCTAAATCCCATTTTTCATGTAGACAATAAATCAAATAGAATCTAAGAGTACTAGAAGACATGTCGTCACATATTTCATATTCTTGCATAATATAACGGTAATTCCATAAATCACCGACGGGGCTTTGGATTGATGGTGAATGGGTGCGCTGTTAAGGCACTCCTTGTGATAGGTCACTGGTTCAAATCCCTCGTGGGCACTTAGGTTAGTCTAATAAATAAATAAATAAATAAAAACGGTAATTCCATAAATCATTAAAAAATTTAAATAGAGGACATGGGGGCCAATTTTCTATATGGCTAGCATGACTTGAATAAGAACTTTCATTCAAATTATTTTTGGTAATTTAGCTCTTCAAAATCCCATTATAAAATTGATGAAGAGGATAAAATCATGGCCCAATTATCTTCCAAAGTTCGTAGTTTTTTAATGCTCAGTTGTAAGTTCAAAAAAAAAAATTTTGTTTCCTTGAGAATTTAAACTTGGAAATAATGCTTACATTAGTAAATAGGTAGATTAGTTTGTTGGTTTTATTGAGATATTTTCTCAACAAGCAATTCCTTGCTTGGAATTTGTTGGATCTCATGAACATTATTTATGTGGCTTGTAATTTGGTTTTGTAGCATAATGCAAACTATTTTTTTAGTGAATCTGTCCACAATATTTTCTCTTCAAATTTCTTTGTTGGTATAAAAGCCTCTATGGGCTTGACTCCCTCAAGGGAGAGCCCGGGGAAATGGAAGATATCTGAGATTTTTGTTTTTGTTTTTGTAAGTAGATTAGTATATGTGTGTAGTTGCGTGAGTAAAAGTGTTGTTCATTTCTTGTTGTGTTTGAGTACGATTGCTGTGAACGACCACTAAGTGCTTTAAAGTAAAAATGGCCACCGTACCATTGTGGATTGGTTGACACAGAAAGTCTTTGTTTGTATTGTAGCTCACCTGCCCACCAGGATCAAGTATTGCGAGCCACAGGTGGACATGTTGATTTGTGTAAAGAGACCTACATGGTTTTATGTGGAGCGAATTGTATGACTAATATCCTACCCTCTATTCATACGCCAATATTACAGATCACAAGTCCGCCCTTTGTCTGAACGCCAATATCGCAACACTTATGAAACTATCAGTTGCATCTCTTGGTGTAAGTGCCCAAATAGTTCTCACAACTTCCTTTAACATTCTTCATATCCCTGCCTACCCCTCACATATGTTTTCAGACTATGGTTATTGAAAAGGAGGAACGAGTTCTCTTCATGGTTGTCATCTAAGCTAGAGATGTCATCGCTCCTATCAATGTCAATGTAATGGATCTATTAGCATGTGCTAAGAAATATGTGCGATGGTGTTTGTTGGGTGATGAGTAACCACCCATACAAATAGACTGTTGTTGCAACAGTGTTAGATTCCCATCCATCTCTCTATATTGGTAGATACAAGGTGACACCAATTCCATCAAGATCTTGCCATTTTCATGATTGGTTGTGATCTCCACAACAAGCTAAGGTCAGAGTAATTTCTTTGCAATGGGCATGGTTCTTATGGAAGATGACAGATTCCTTTCGTCTCAGATGGATCAATTAGTGTGGTCCACTGTGTAAATCTGACTTGTCGTCAAACCGGTAGTCTGTGACATCATCACTGCCTGTAAATTCATGGTGTTTCTTATTGATGGTGTTGTTGGAAGAAGTGTCACTGTAAAAAGGAAATGATTAAACTCACTACACATTCCAGTGGCCCCATCGAACAAAACTTGAAAATTATCTGTCATTGTTTGATATTTGTGGTTGAAACACTATGGTTATTATGACTGTTAATTTGGGCTTTGTCATAATCATTAATAGAACGTCTTCCCTCAACTACTTTTACAACTTCATTCACATGTACTCTATACATTCGATAAGGCGGTAGATGACAATGCAGATAGGTTGATTAGTTTCGTTGTTATGGGCTTTACTTTTTTCAGTCGTGGGTAAAAATGTGGTATAACAAAAGAATGACAATTGGTTTTGTATTCATGGAATTTGGGAGATTTATTTATTTTGCTATTTTGGTTTGTGTAAAATGTAAAATGTACAAAACCAATTATTGAAGAGAGACATATAGTGCAGATTAGTGGTTCTCAATGTTCTTCCGTGCCAAGAGAAAATATAGTTAATTTGATTATATGAGTTTGTTATACTCTGATGGATCTTGTTATGCTTTTGGATTCGAAAGTGTCAGTTACAGGTTATGTTATGAGATCCATGTGTTTAGAAAGGTCAGTTGCTTAATTGACTATTGGATACAATCCAGTATCTAGATTGTCCTTCAAGAGATTGAGAAGCATTAATTATACAAAGTTCATCAAATATGGTTAGAGGCGATTATGTCTTAAATGAGTTGAATGGGAAGCTTGAATATTGTGGCTGTGAAAAGAGTGTTGTACGAGAGACTTCAAAATGGGGATAAGTGCTGAGGAAGACCAGTGAGACAAATGTGACTATAATTGGTGTTTTTTGTATTAATCTTTGTAATTATGTACTGTAATCATTAAAGGGGGGTGTTATCACCAAAAAATTGTTCATCTAGCCTAATTTACTAGATGGATCGAAGTACACCATGTATAGCCAATTTTACCATAGTAAAATTGCTTTCACTGTGAGAAATTACTTAATAAACCACGTTTTTAAAGTAATTTATAATTAAACCCATGAAGAATAATTAAATAAATCACTATTTATTTGACTTTCTTCTAGGAATAATTAATTAAACCATTGTTTAATTATTATTCCTTGTCATATTTGACCCAATCATGAAAAATCAACAGATAAATTATTAATTATCTTATTTTTCTCTAGGAATAATTAATTAATCACTAATTAATTATTATTCCTTGTAAAATTTGACTAAATCCATTAGGAATAATTAAATAAATCATTATTTATTTATTGTTCATTAACCAATTTCTTGAGATGATAAATAAATCATTTATTTATTTATTATTTATTTCTAAATACCAGTTTAAATACTTTTCCCCTCCTAACCAAATATAATAAAATATTACAAGTGGTTATTCCAAGAATGGGGTTAATAATATTTTATCATTGCTCATTATTCGAGGATAACTAAATATTTTGTTATAAATAGAAGGTTTTTCCATTCATTATTCACATTGGATTATTTTCATTGTTGCACTCATTGTTGTAACTGTAACTATTTTCATTGTCACACACCATATTTTTGTTGGGTTTACACATTATAGAGGAGAGAGACTCTACACAAGCTAAACACAAGCTAAAGACGTTTGAGGATAACCAAGAACCCATCCCATAGAGGGGAACTTGTAACATTTATTTGTTCTCTTCACAGGTGTTATAATAAAAACTATTCTTTGTATATATGGTTTCCATTGGATGATTGGAGTTATTACTATTTATTTTTTCTGTTTAACTATGATTGTGGCATAGATCAGAATTTTGGCACATTTTGTTTCTACCAGTTGCTACAAATCTACAATGTTTAGCAGCCATTTATATTGTTGATATTGTTTGTCATCCACAATCTTAAGTGGGTTCTTTTTGTACATCTTTGAGAAGAAAACAATACAATAGGGGGACTTGGAAATAATGCTTACATTAATAAATAGGTATATTAGTTTGTTGGTTTTGTTGATAGATTTTCTCAACAAGCAATTCCTTATTTGGAATTTGTTGGATCTCATGAATGTTATTTATGTTGCTTGTAATTTGGATTTGTATCATAATACAAATTATTTTTTGAATGAATTTGTCCACAATGTTTTCCCTTCCAATTTCTTTGTTATAATAGCTCTATAATGTATGTTGTAGAGGCCAACGCCTACCCAACACTCAAAAAGGATTGTGAACCCAAGGTTTATCCCTAGATTATGATTCTCGCGAACTACACATTCTTTAGAGAAAATAATTATGTCTTAGTTTCATATGTTTTGTAGTGCATTTTCTCACTTAGAAATCATCATAAAACATTATTTTTTACAATTTTAATTAGATTCTTAATTCCAATGAGATAGCATACCCTTAAGTAGCATGTCCAATATTTCTTTATGCTAATTGGTGCAAAAACCAACCTTCATAATTGAAACTCATTGGCATCTTTGTTATAGATCCATTTGGGAACATCACTCCCATCATTCAGATCACTACTACTCATATCTCTGATCATATTCATGAGTGGCGTCGTTGCTATCAAATGGTTAAAACATATGTTCCTTATCAGCTTCTAGCTTAGTGGTTTATAAAATCCTTGCTGCCATCTATCACTGAGGATGTGGTGAAAGGTGGAGTTATCACTAAAGAGAATGTAATTGCTCGTGCCAAATATTTGGACTTGATTTATACACAGTCTAGAATGCTCTATGACAAGATCCCAAGTGCACCCCGACCAGCTTTCATTGTTCCTCCTCCACCATCGAGTAAGGACTCTCATGCGGTGATGGTGTGATTGGTTCTTCGAGTACACAAACGGTAGGTAGAACATTTGGTCAAACACTTTCCATTTCCAATCAAACTACAAATGCACCTGATAACACTCTTACTTTCGAAATCAATGTCATGTCATCTGACAAGGGCAAGAATGAAAAGCAACCAGGAAGTAATAATAAGGGGAAAAATAGGAAGAAACAAAATAATTCCCCTCAAGATAAATCATCTGATTCCTCTCCTTTGGCTAGGAAACCTCGTTACTCGTGTTTGATCTATAATGATGAGCATTTTACGCGAGATTGTCCTCACCACTCCGAAGTCTCAAAGCTTCTGAAGACTTCTAATACATCTGTGGTATTGACTGATCCTTTTCCAAAACTGGAGAGAAATATGGTTTCCATAGACCATGCTTCCACTTCCCAAGTGCTTATGCTATCCGCGTCTAAGCCTAAAATTGAAGTTTTGATGTCAACATGAAGTAAAGACTACGGAAGTCAACATCGTTGAATAACTAGGCTAATCAATCTAAATCTTCGACCTCGACTTCGAATGATACTATTCCACCACCTATTTCGCCAGAGTTAACAATAAAACTGCTTAAGGGAGTTGTACATAAATCGACATTTAACCCTCGAGCTCGAGCTACACAAAACTATAACATAGTAGAAGATTTGGCTCAATCACCTTATGCTATGTCTACGCTCGAGGTACTTCAGAACTGTCCCTCCCAAAAGCAGGCTTTCTTGTCAGCAATTGGTCGAATCGATCCAACTAATTCCAATCATGTGGTTTTCAACCATACGGGTTATACGCCACAGTTACAAGCGCAATTAGCATTTCTGATTCATGTAAATACATTGAATAAACTTTTTCATCGAACCATTATTGATGAGGGGGCATATACTTGTATTATGTCTATGAATTGCTGGAAAACACTTGGCTCACCACCTTTGTCACGTTCACCAACAACGTTAAAATCTTTTGGTGGATGTACATATACGCCTTGTGGAATATTGAGTAATCTGCAAATCAAACTAGGAGGCAAAACAATAACTGTTGAAGTTGAGGTTGTTAATGGACCCCTTGACTATAAAATTTTACTAGGAAGACCATGGGTTTATGTTATGAATGTTGTGGTTTCAACGTACTTTTGTATGATTACATTCCCTCATAAAGGTGGAATCACAGTTATCGACCAACTCGTCTTCTTCGCCTTTAGTACACATGCTACTAGAATCATTTCGTTGGTACATGGACCCCCACTATCTCTTCAAAACATTGGTGTAGGTATCTTTAAAGATCCTTCTCTAATGGGTACTTTTTCACTACCACCACCATCAAATTTGGCGGAGGTGGAAAAAGTTGAGACTTGCAACATGATATCTTCCACTTCATCTGACTTAAGGAGGATTACTAATAGTTTTGAAGTTGATAGTAGTAATGAAATCATGCCACTAAGCCCTATTGAGCTAACATAGAAATCAATCTTTTTGGCTTTTGCGGCAAATCCAAATCCATTTTCATCAATTGTGTGGGTAGATCATTCATTAGAATATGGTACTTCCTCCGATCCTTTTTCCTGCATATTTTCTACTGATGAAGGAATCATCCAATCAATGATGATGGAAGGAGAACCATGGGAAGATTATCATCATTGTTCCCATCTTCAAGATCACATAGAAGATTATTCAAATGAACTTAATCACCCTTCAGTTGTCGATTTTCTTTCAAATTTTGTTTTCATAGATACAGTAGATTCTGAGCGAAACCTATCAAATATCGAAGAAACTATTTCTATCAATATTTTGACCAAACCTAACATTGTAGAAAACATTCATGTTGGAAAATATTGTTCTCCATCAGAACTTGATATTTACCATGCTCTCATTTGTGAATTTCAACATATATTTGCATGGTCATACGAGGAGATGCCAAGAATTGACTCTAGTATAGTTGAACATGAAATTAAAATGCATCCTGATGTCAAACCAACGCGATAGCACGCCCGTCCTGTTCATCCAAAGAAGGTTGATTCTATTAAAATAGAAGTTGAAAAACTTTTGCATGTTGGTTTCATTTACCCTGTTCCTCTTACGGATTTGGTTTCCAATATTGTTCCTATCATGAAGAAACAAGGGACAATACGAGTGTGCATCGATTATAGGGATGTTAATCAGGCTTTTCCAAAAGACAATTATCCTACTCCCTTTATCAACCATATTATTGATGAATGTGCCAGATGCAAAATATTCTCATTTATGGATGGTTTTCCTGGCTATAATCAGATCAATATCCGCCGAGAGGACCAATCTAAAAAGGCATTTATTTGTCCATGGGGCACATTTTCTTATAGGAAACTCCCATTTGGTTTGAAGAACACAGGGGAAACATTTCAGAGGGTGATGAATTATGCCTTACATGACATCAAACATATTGTTCAACCATACCTTGATGATTTACCTACTCATTCACAAAAGTAGTATGATCACCTGCAGCATTTGAGAGTTATATTTTTACAGTGCCGACACTACAAAATATGACTCAATCCATACAAATGTGTGTTTTATGTTGGTTCTGGTCGTTTTCTTGGATTCGTAGTGTCTAAGGAGGGAATTCGAATTGATCCACTTAAGGTTTAGGCAATCCTTGATTTTCCTCCACCTTCCAACATACTACGGTTACAGAGACTCTAAGGGAAGGCTAACTTTCTAAGGAGGTTCATTCACAATTATGCTGAAATCGCTAAAGGATTTACTCGTTTATTGAAAATGGGATACCCTTCCATTCAGACCAGGTTACGAAAACTTCCTTTGATGCTCTTAAAGATACCTTGATTAGAGCCTCATTAATGTATTCCTCGACTTATCAAAATGACTGCTTCCTGTATCTCGTCACTGCAGATGCAACCATTGGAATGGTTTTAGTCCAAGAAGAAGATGGGATTGAACATCCAATATATTATTTGAGCCACAATCTCAATGATATAGAAGTTAAGTACTCATATGTCGAAAATTTGGCTCTAACTGCTGTTCAAGATGTACAGATATTTCGCCACTACATCCTGCTCCGAAAGACCACTATCATTTCGAATTGCAACCCTATGACATATATTTTGTCACATCAATTTCTGGGGGACAAATACTCAAAAGGGATAGTCATTTTGCAGGAGCTTGATTTGGAATTCATCAAATCCAAATCAAGGAAATCTCTAGTCTTCTTTGAGCTTCTTTGTCACCTTCCCTCGAATACCATTGATTCAACTGTAGAACCATCAATTATGGATGAGTTTCTGTTCCTGATTTCATCATCTAATGCGTGGTATGGGGATATACTGATTTATCTCCAGACCCAAACTTTCTGACCAGTACCTCTCGCTTGCAACAACGACGTATCTGATACCAAGCTAAAGATTATCTGATCGTTGGCGACACTGTTTATCGCCGTGGTATCGATACGATTTTACGAAGGTGCCTCACTCATGAGGAAACTGAGAAAGTTTTGAATGATTTCTATTCAAGTGCTTGTGGTGGGCACTTATCTGGTTATGTTACCTCACAAAGAATTCTTCGTGCTGGTTACTTCTGGCCTTCCATATTCAAAGATTGCATAATTGCTATCAAAAATTCTCACGCATGCCAGATCTATGATCGTAAAGCTAGATTACCCCCTGCACCATTACATCCTGTCGTTGCTGTTGGACCATTCACCAAATGGGGCATTGAATTCATGACATGTAAGCCCACCTCGACCGGGGGGCATGGGTACATTATAGTCGATGTTGACTATTTCACAAAATGGGCTAAGGCTATGCAAACTTTAAACAACAGGGGCGAAACGGCTGCTTTTTTCTTTTTCAACCACGTGGTTGCCTGGTTTGGTGTACCACAGGCTATAGTTATAGATAATGGGTCACATTTTCACAATCACATGATGGCTAAGTTAACTGCCAAGTTAGGACTTTCACATGATAGTTATACTCCTTATTATCTGCAAGGAAATGGAAAAGTTGAGGCCATCAACAAATTCCTGAAGCGAATGCTTCAAGGAATGATAGGGGTTCATAAACAAAACTAGCATTTAATCCTATACTATTCCTTATGGGAATATCGAACCTCAGTGAGAAATGCAACTGGTTTCACACCCTTTCAATTGGTGTATGGTTTAGAGGCAATCTTGCCAATACAATGCGAAATTTCATCTCTCAAACTCGTGATTGACTTGTTACCCGACACTTTTGAAGAAGAAGTGTGTTTCTTCGAATTCATCCATCTGGATGAAACCTATTGTGAAGCCGCATCGGCTAACGAAGCGCATAAGAAATGAATCAAGGCGCAATATGACAGAAATGTCAAGCCTCGTGTTTTCTCAGAAGGAGACCTGGTCTTGCTTTATGATCAGGAAGCTGATAAACTTCGAGCAGGAAAATTTGAACCGCTTTGGATGGGTACTTATATTGTCAAGATTATTTTAGCAAAATGTGCCTAGGAGTTGGTGGATTATGATGGAATTCCATTATTGCAGCCCCGAAATGGACTGTGCCTGAAACGTTACTATGCTTAATTGAGTTTAGTAAAAATCATTGTATATATGCTTTAATTTCATGTGTGTATGTCAGTGTGTCTTTTAGATTTTTTATGTGGTTAAGTAATTCGCTTTGCATGCAGATGTCGGAACCTTTGGATCCATTTGTTGGTTACGCCGATGGTGCTAGTCGTAGTACGTAAACCTATCTTTTGCAGCATGGGCAATTTTCTCTCTAAATGGTGAGTTAGTGAGTTTTCAAGGGATTTGTATCGGTCGATCGACGAACAATATCGTTGAGTATAGCGTGTTGATCGAACTTCTCTCTGATGCCATTTCACTTGGCATTTGTAGAATCATCGATAGGCTGGACCCACAGCTCGTCGTACTGCAACTAACAAACGTTTATACCGTCTGAAACCCAACAATTATTTATATATTCCTTAAAGTTTGTATTTTGGAAAGACAGTTTGAGTACATTCAATATCAGCATATTTCCAAAAACTTTAACACATTAACCAACCCATTAGAAAACTATGTGTTAAATAGACATTCGCGACACATGTAAAAGTAAATTTTCAATTCACATCATTAGTTGAATAGGATTGCACATAACCATATATATAAAAAACTCTGAAAGTAAAGATAGATAGATGTTTTAAATTTTTTTTTACAAAATTTGTGTCCAAGACATGTTTGGTCATCTGACCTAAAAACTCAAAATGCATGCAAAAAACATCCTAGGTAGACCTAGTGACGCTCATGGTAACAGGTCACAGCCTGAGCTATCATGTGCAAGAGACACATCCAATCGCCTGGAACACCAATAGTATGGTGTTGCCACCTCATAGGTAACTCCTCAATATGGACATCCAGAATACCAACCGTCAATCCCTCTACACAATCCTGCAACTCTGCCAGTGTCTCGGCCAAATCCAAATCCTAGAGAACTGCTCTCCCGAAATTTCTCTGCCCTGGTCCACCTACCTCCTATTGGTGCATGATAGGTCGAAGAGTACCCACATATGCATGCGTGAGAATGATTGTAGTTTAGTCTTGGAAAATCAAAACACAAAAACATGTAGAAACTTAAAAATCAAAAAGCAATTTGGTCAAAAAACAATTTACCTATAGCACCCCTTTAAGTGCCCACTGGTAGAATCAACTCTGGATCTCCACGAAAGTCCATCCCTGAGTATGGATTCTCCTTGATGAAAATGTGTTCTCGATCGAGCCAACTGAAGAATGCAATGTAAAATGTAATCGATGATTGACCAGCATGTCTAGACATCAATTCGACGCACTGCCGCATCCATGGATCTCTAGGACCATCTACACCTAGTGTTACATGATGGGGTTGCATCAATGGAATTATTTCTAAGGTAAAATCAATTAAGAGTGATCCAAAGCTAAAGTTCTTTGTCTTACCGCTCTTTACTTTTGTTAGTTGCTCTTTTAGTGAAGAAAGTTCTGCCTGACACCAGTTGAATAAAGTTGGCTAAAGACACTGAAGAGCATATTGCACATATGATCTGTTCACCAGATGAAGTGTCACACTGCCTGCCAAATTTGCGATGGTGAAAAGGATTGTTCTCAAACGCAAATCACAGATATCTTTGATGATTATCTTTCCATCCTTGCTAGGCTGTGTAGCTACCGACAGAGTTGTTGAACATAGTCCCTCACTGTTTCGCCACCACAGGTAGAACCTGAAAGAGATATGGGGGCACCACATCTCGGTAACCCTATAAGAAAGTAAACATCATCCATCAAAATAGGGACAAATTTGTCTCTTATGTGAAAATCCTGATCTCTTGGATCCCATGCATGAACTAGAAACTACATTTGTTCTGATTATTGCCTCATTTCGGACAACTAGAATTATTTGAGCAACCCACTGTTTCTGAGGGCCTCAATACTACCCAGATCATTTAGGGAAACCATGTATTTTTCTTCATGCTCTATTTCTTTCCAAGTAATAGACATTCTGATCCGATGAAAGCCTGGAATCAAACCATAAGCTTAGTTAGGATCCCTTTCATGCAAAAAATTGGAGAAATTTTGGGTCAATTTGGCGAAACCAGTTTGTGAAACTCGCCCAGCGCAGCCCAAGCAAGGAGACATTGTACTGTAGTCCATAATCCCTTCTATCTAGGTGCTCCCCAGCATAGTTTTTGACATGCAAGCATGCGCTCGTCCCAAAGCGAAAAATTCAAACCCTAGGGGCCCTAAAGACCCTAAACAATTGCATGAAATAGTAAAATAATGACATGAAAATAAAGAGGAGGGGTAGACCTCCTACGTGGTCCGAACAACACAAGAAATGATCTGTAGAATCTCTCGCAATCAGCTCATGAAGATCGAGGTAAAAAATAGGGTCAGAGCACAAACTGAATGGTAAATATCAAATGGTGAAAATAACATGGTAAATTCTTGTTTTTATGTTTATTTCATGAACATTAAATGAATAGACTTTAGTATTTACCTATTTTTACCAATGAAACATGTATGTTTAATCCATTTGGTGTTGCTTTGAACAGATTCACAGCTGACTTACAGAATTTGACATGCACAATCGTGAATTGTACTTTGACCACAAAGCATACTTTTATCTCTTTTCTGAGCTCCATTAAACATCGAAAAAGGAACCCCCTTGGAGTCCTCTTTAAGCTCTTTTCAGACTCTCAAAATATGAAAAAATTGCCGAGTGTTTGTCCTTTTCAGCTCGTTAATGGATTGGAAATGACATCTACACAACATAAGTTTAACCCTTTTTTAGGGTGAGATAGATTATTTATGAAAAAGGAATACGTTGACAGAACATGGTCAATAGGTTCTCCCTTGTATTTTTTTACTCTTTTTCGAACTTGAGAGACAAATCTATGAAAAAGAGCTTGTGGAGTTTTCTTTTTGTCCCTTTTCAAACTCTCTAAACATGAAAAGGACCGAGTTATCATTGTCATTAGACTCGTTAAAACATCAAATAGAGACAAACATGTCCATCATGACAAGATCGAGTTTGACCTTCGCTAGGCTCGTTAAAACATCACGCAGTGATGGATTCACTCGAAGGGTGGAATTATACAAGAAGCATATATTATCCTCCTCAAGCTTAATAAAAATAAAGAGGTATTGGTCAACAAGGATTGGGGAAAATGGAAAAAGGGGTAAACCACTTTACGGTAGCAGGTTGCTCTTGAGCACGACACTTTCACTTCATCATTGTGACTATTTGGGTTGGGTTATCTACTTGATGGTCATCATACCTTGGTCTATCATACCATCCATTACTTTTGTTTTGGGTCAATGTTTCCAATCCATTCAGTGTCACTGACATGTTCAAGAGAAGTCACTCAGTTAAAATTCATCCTTTGCAATACCATAAACCTTCATGTTCATGACCACCATTCCTGAACCTTGTGTCATTAGTCAAATTCCGTCTCCAAAATCATTACACGTGTTTCGTGTTGTTGATGTGGGATAAATCAAGGCCCTCCTACGATGAGTTGCTTCTTGTCGACATCAGCACATTATCCAAGAAGTTGACTTAGAAAAACCCCTTCAGTACCTTGAGGCTTGCACACATCAACGGCAGGTTTCTCGCTTCCGGTGATAGGCTGCCATCACTGGCCTTTGACTAAAAGACTTTGTATGATGTTCGACATAAAAACATCCATTCACACCATGCAAAATGTACTGCAGTACCTTGAGGATCATTATCATTATCGGTGATTTCTCTCGTATCTATTAATAAATTATACCATTGGCTGGTAATCAGACGATGTCTTCCCATGTTTGACTTCAGATCACATATTCGCATGGTTAGACTCGTACTTCAGCGAACGATTGAACGAGATAGAAGATCCCAGATCTAGTTTCATCCATCCGGGCTGTGATTTTGGGAAATGTACGAAATCATCCATATGATGGCTTGACATTGATGGTAATCGTATCATGGGTCTATATCTGTAGATGATTGTCTATGTACTTGTAATGAAAGTTTATATATTGAGCATGGGTATGCCTTCTCTCAGCGATTCATGAGAAAAAATCAAAATATCATGATATTATGTATTGTAATTGATGCAGGTCACCAACGACTTGAGAACCTCCTCATCACATTGTAAAGCATATCACTTGACATCATTATTTTCGACATCATGCTTTAGGGGGCAGCTGTTACAGATCCATTTGGGCACATCACTCCAACCATTGAGATCAGTAGCATTAGGGATCATCAAAACCTAATTTAGTTGCTACATGCCCTAGACAAGTCACCATTTTGAATTTGTCCTTCCCTGAGAGTTTCTTGGCCTGAAGCCCTCCAAAATTGTCTCCTTAAGGGACCAGCGCAGACTTGGACAGGGGTAAGTGCGCTTCAGTGTAGCTAGGCCCATGTCATGGTGCTCTGCAGAGCACCTAGGCCCACTTTGACCTGCGCTAGGCGAGATTGAGCAAAATTCACATAGGTTTTGGGAATATTCTTATCCTCTCAAGTCATCTAGAAGATTCCCACACTTATCACCTCCTATGAGCTCGAAAATGGATGAGGAATGAGTTAAGTAACCTCCTATCCTCTCATCCCTTCCTCCATGGAAACTAACTCTAAGTATGGAAGGCCATTGAATACCCTCATTTATGACAAAACCTCCTCCAACTGCCTATAAATTGAGCAATCATCTAAGTGATCAGGGGTTGGACTTTGAGAATTTTTAAGGAGATAGTGTTGGTGTGAGAATTGAGAGTATAAGCAAGTGTTGTTATGCTGTCGGAGTGCTATGCTATTGATGTGATGCTGGTTGGAACTTAAGCTGGAAGAGTGATAATGGATCGGACTTCATGGTTGTAATTCTTCCTTCTACTTAATAAAGTTGTTTACACCTTTTTCCATATGCTTATCTTGATATATGATGTTTATATTTGTGAATGTATCTGATTCCATTTACTTGTATTCAATAGATCTCTTGCTTTGATTGGTTCTCTGTCTTTTGTTTATGCTTGCAGGTACTTTTGGAGTGAGTTAAGTTCGAGAAGGAGCGACGGGAGTCAAACAAAGGAGACAAAAGGAAAGTGAAAGAACAAGTAGGTCCTTTGATTCCTTTGTCTTATTTATCGTTTATAGATAAAGGATAAGCGCTTTAAGTATGTTGCCCTACGTAAATCTACCTACCTAGGGAATTAGTATTTATCCATAGATACCAAATTCCTCATAACAATCTTCCCTTGCCAACCAATATTCATCGCTATCCAAAAGTTATGAGGCATAGTTATTCTACCCTTCTAGGCATCAAATATTCTTACAAAAGGCTTATTACAACCATCACATTACAAATATTATTTGGTTTAAAAATTATATTTCTAAGTTTCATGTCATCACATTACAAATATTATTTGGTTTAAAAATTACATTTCTAATTTTCATGTTCATTGTCATTCAGGATGCAAGCATACAACCATGTACATATGAATCCAAATTTCAATTATGTGGGAAATAATATTCAATTACACATCCATGAGCCATTTACATTATTTCAAATATTAGATTGAAAATTTGAAGCATAAACATACATATCTCATTTAATTTAAAACTTGTTTGAAAGTAATGAAGGGTGAACCATTTTCCACCCAAAGCCTATGTATTATATTCTTTTGTAGTTGGTTGGCCCCTACCTAGGTTATGATGCCATTAGGGGAAATTCCTTCACTCAACAACATGTACAATTATGAAGGCCACTCTCCTTCGTAATTGAAAATTAGTATGTTACCCACAAACCCACTAACCCAAGAGCTTGCTCGGAACATAGGTTATTTTTTAGTTGGCTTACAAAGCATTTGGTGCTCAATCCACTATACCAATAGCCCCTTAGTGACCTTCCCTCTCAATGGCTCTAATATTTCCCACTAAAATACCCGAAAATGCATCTCTATATTGCAACTTAGGTTTAGGAACTTATGCTTGATTTTTCCAGTGCAATAATGAATCTAATGATCCTTCACAATTCTTCCATCAACTAGAAAACTTTTTGGCACAAATTTTAAATCATAGGTTCTCCCCCAACACATTCATTTTTATCCCCCACTCTCTGAATTTGAATTTCCTCTTTTCTATGCTTTCTTGCATGAGATTTCATGGGTCAAAATCATAAATTCGTAGGTCAATTAAGAAATATCTATATGGGTAAGTTTCTCATACCTTTGCAAAAATTTAGTAGAAATCTCAACTACTCTCAAAATTTTGGGAAGTTGGTAATTCAACTATCAATCCCCTTCTAATTGATTTCTTTGAAAATGGGAAAACTAGGTTTTTGAATTCTCAACTGAACAAGGAATTTTGGGCACGGAAATTTCAACTAACAATGATTTCGTCCCCTCATTATTTCCCTCTCATGGAATCATAATTCATGTAGGTGCTCCACCAATTCATTTATTATTTCCCTCTCATGGAATCATAATTCATGTAGGTGCTCCACCAATTCATTTAACTATTTGTCAAATCTTCATTAAAGTAAAAGCACATTTACATCAATGGAATTTTAACAGAATATCCATCATGCTATCTTCTAGGAGCCTGTGCCATAATAAAAATTATAATGTATGGTTTAAAAATGGTTTTTTGCAAAATAAAATCTAACAAGAGGAACTTTGCATGTGTCAAACTAGCTAGCAAAGAAGATGTTCTTTACATTATGTAGGTAATCTAGAAATTAGTTGAGTTCAACTACTTAGCCAATACCTCCTTAGCAACTAAAGCATTTAGGAACACTATTAAAACCCTTGCAAAAAACCCGGATTTATTTTGTGCAACTCAAAAATTTGAATTGAAATGATTGTTATGGGTTCCATATTATCCTTCAATTTTTTTTTGATATTTTAAGTTAAGTTGGGATTTTATATCAAGCACCTTTTTATGATGGATCCTTATAATAGAAATCATTTGGGAACCATTATTATATGGTGAATTTTCAAAGAGGCCACAAAAATGGGGTTTTGTAAAGTCGAGTGGTGTGCAATAGACTAGAATGTGAATTTCTTTAAGTTATATGAGGATATGGGGGCTCTAGTAGTACATGAATGGAGAATATACAGGTATGTCCAAAGTGACCAATCGATACTCGCCAACTGTTTGATGAAACATTTACATGACAAGCATTTTATGAGCACTTTTTTTTTGTCTTCAAGGTCAACAACATGGAAGTGATGTTATGGATGCATGGAAATTGTTTGAAAAAGAAAAGCGCTTACAAGTCAAGCGTTCAAAAAAATTCCTGTATGGAAATTTTTTGTTACATACCCTGATACAACAATAGAATTTTTGTTTATGACCAAATCTCTTTCTAGAAAAAACTTATACATGTGGTGAATTCTACCATCTATGGGGTGGAAATAATGTAGAAATTTGAAGATACCCTAGGAATTCTTATTTCCTACTAGCACCTTCTTTACATGGGCAAATAATTGGAGGGAATATCACAATTGTTTACATAACATGTTTTCCAAGAATCAATTCTTATCATAGATTTGTGCTCGAGTGATATAGGTGTGTATACGAGGCTTTCTTCAACTTCAGACTCACTTTTTTTTTGTAGTAAATGTAATAAAAAACAAATCTTCCTTTTTGAATGCTTCAATTCCTTCTCCTATTCATGGTGCCTATATTGTGAAGCACCCTCGCAAGGTGCCAATGCTAGTGAAATTATAGCAACAAAGGTCTCTCACCTAAAATCGTAGTTTGAGAAAGATGTAGCTATTTGTTGCTTTAACTAATATTGGATCCCTACATTAGCTTTATGTAAGTGGATTCACCAGATGATAACAAATGATTGTGATATCTCTCATCTATCCAAAGGGCCAAGGTTTTGTATTGCTTAGTTCTTTGATCAATTTGGTTATCAAATGCATTTGAGGAGGATCCATGGTTTTGAAGAAGTGCTAGGATTTTTATAATTCCTTTAGTCCTAGAAGTTAATTCTAAATCTATATCAATTGCGAGTTAGTTTAGCTATTCCATTGGAAGTTACCTTTACATTTTTGTTATTTACCATTTTTTTATAGTATTGAGTTTTTTCGGAACTTACATAAAATTATATATCGAGAAAACAATCATATGTGCACGTACATTCACATCCATCTTGATAGAGATCTTAGTGAGGGTCTTTTGGACAAAATGATTCCAAAATGGAAAAACTTTAAACACTTTCAACACATAGATTATAAGAACATAATCATATGTGCAGATACATTCACATCCATGTTGATAAAGATCTTAGTGAAGGTGTTTTGGACAAAATGAAAAAAAATGAAAAAAAAATAAACACTTTCAACACATAGATTATAAGAACATAACATTCCAATGTGGAATATATCAACATTAAGGGCATTAAAAAACAACTTTTTATCATGCTTAAGCACACCCTTCTAGGCAAAAGGAAGCAAATCAAGAGCCGTAGAGAATAATGATAATCAAAATGAACTTACTCAATAATAGCAAATATTCATCGAGAAATCTAATTCCTCATTAAAAAAGATCGAGCAAAAGCTCAATTCTTATCTTGAGAGAGCTACTTATACTTACTCTTTCATGAAATAAAAAACCAAGTGATACTAATATCTTTAACTTATATAAAAAATTGGCTCCATTTATAAATTCTAAATGCCCTTTCTTTAAACAGTTGGCAAGAAATTAAAACCAAAAATAAAAATAAAAAATAATGGAAAGTAATATACATTAACAATTCTATAATTTTATTCTTATCAATATTATATACAATTGTACCTTTTTATTTTGGTTATCGAGTTTTCTTAATAGAATAAAATATATGGTGTCACCCGAAAAAAATCATAAACTACTTATATCATTGTCAAAATAAATGTATGCTAATTTGTTCTATATATATATATATATCTATATATAGTTCACTAAATATGGTTAATATATATTCACTAATAGCATATCAACAACTTTTATAAAGAGATATATCGTTATATAAACTTCAATAGAAACCTTACCATAATTTCAATCAACTGTCGCTTCATTTAGAAACACAAACGTGCCAAAACACAAACATGTGAAGTTATTGGACAAATGCAATCAGATCTATTACTAGAATAGATTATTGTTACAAATACATACAAGCCGCGACCAAAACACAAACGTGTAAAGTTATTGCCTAAATACAATTCTCTATTGTCCATATCCTCCCAGGGGTCTCTGATAATTATGGTTAGTGATTTTTGTTTTCTCGTGTAGCTATAATGTATGATGCAAATAGAGCACAAACCTGCTACGAAAACTAAAAAAAAAAGCCTCCTGCGACATTGTGGTTGTCTGGACGATAGTGAAAAACATTGCATCCATGTCATGGTAAAAAAAAAATATTGATGCTCTGAGCTTATAATAAAAGTTTAGTTTAAAAATTTTATTTATTAGTTTATAAAATAATGGAAATCTAAATAAAATTATGACCAAATTTTTCTGAAATTTTTGAAAATTTGAGTTACAGTTGTTAAATTTCAAAAAACTTCCTGCCACATTGAAGTGGTCTGGACGATAGTGAAAAACATTGCATCCATGTTATGGTAAAAAAAAATATTCAAGCTCTGAACTTATAATAAAAGTTTAGTTTAACCAATTTACTTTAGTTTAAGAAATTTACTTATTAGTTTGTAAATTAATGGAAATTTAGATAAAATTATGATCAAATTTCAAGATTTTAAATAATTTCAAATAATGGAAATTTGAATTATAATTGTTAAATTTCAAAATTTCATGCATCTAATCCTCGGAGGTGGAGGTTGAGTCTAGTACCGGTAAAATGACAAAATACAAAATTCGACTAACGAGGAAGGGAACACATGCTGATAGATCCATGAGATTCAGCAGAACCTGAGGTTACAGAGTATTTGGAGGCACTGGAACTTACAGGATTCGCTGGAGTGGATCCATATATGAAAGCCGGTTGTGTGGGCTGATCAAGAATATCTGAATCGTTGCTCAGCAGAGTCAAAACCTTAGACATGGCCGGTCGCAGCGTCGAAGGGCCTTGAGTGCAAAGAAGTGCAATTGTGATCACTCTCAACGCTTGCTGTCTTGGGTATTGCCCATTTAATGTTGGATCAACAATATCCAACGCCTGATTGTTTGTGTATGCATTCCAAGCCTACATCATCAGGCTCCTACTATGAATTATATGTTTGTAAATGAGGTTCTTGATATAATCACCAATTTAACCAATTTTTTTCCATAAATCAACTGTTAAAACAAAGACTGACCCATTCCAAAAGAATCTGCATAGAGGTGTCCAATGTTGCATCTATGCACTTTCTTCCACTCACGATCTCCAGAACCACGATTCCATAACTGTAGACATCAGCTTTTTCCGTTAACTGACCGCGAACGGCATACTCCGGAGCAGTGTAGCCTCTGTCATCACAACAAATTTTTTCCAAACCCCATGATCACACCTTAGAAGATCACGAGACTAAAACAAACCAATGGAATATATTTACCTTGTTCCTCCGGCCCTTGTAGAAACATGGGACTCGTCTTCTGGGAAGAATCTTGCCAAGCCAAAATCGGCTATTTTAGGATGGAATCTCTCATCTAAAAGTATATTTGCACATTTGATATCTCTGTGTATAATGCGAACGGTTGAATCCTCGTGTAGATATGCAAGACCTCGAGCTGTGCCCACCATGATGTCATAACGGCTTTGCCAGCTCAAAGGATTTATTATTCTTCCTGTGGATCTCCAACAAAAGAATTTGAAATCAATTGAAACAATACGCAATAATATTTGAAAAAACAGCTTGAATTTGAAAAAATGGGCCATGAAAACAGCCCTACCAAATAAATGCCTATCGAGACTTTTATTTGACATATATTCGCAAACCAGCAAGCGTTCGTGCCCTTGCGTGCAACATCCTAATAAACGAACAAGATTACGGTGGTGGACGGCTTTGAGGAGCTTCACTTCTGTCAAAAAGTCCTCCGCAGCCTGAGTAGTATGCCTTGGTTTCAGTTTCTTAACAGCAACATCCGTCCCATCCGGGAGTCTTCCCTGTTGATGAAACTCGTCACACTTGACAGGAAAACAATCGATATAATTCAACATACTCACCAAATCCATGTTCGATAATTTACCTTGTAAACTTCACCGAATCCTCCTTTGCCAAGCACGTTGTTTCCATCAAAGTTCGCAGTAGAATTTCTCAAAATCTCGTAATCAAAATTTACCTGCTCGAAATACCCCCTTGGAGCTAAATTCTCTTCTGCATCAAAACGAGAATTTTCTCATAGAAGCAAATTAATCAATGAACTCTGGACACTGCAATTTGGAAACAGTGATATATAGTCACCTGGTGGAGGATGGCTCTTTCGATGTCTAATAAATCGACAGAATGTTACCAAACACAGTGCCCCTATCAGAGCTGTTCCGCCAATGGTTCCTAACAATATAGGCAATATTTTGGATGACGATTTTCCCGACGGCGGTGACAAATTTGGAGATTGAGAAGGTGTCAAATTCAGCGATTCTGCATTTAAAAGCAAAAGAGAAAGATCAACAAAAGGGGCTTTGAATAATAAGTTTTGGAGTTTTTGTCTGAATTTTTGTCAAATCTATATCTTTGTTATTTAAATTGGGATTTTGATGAAAAACCCTCACTGATCCCAAAAAGTTCACAACTCAAAAAAAAAATATAATTCACTTGAATTCTGTCCAAATTTTACCTAAAAATATGTTGAAAAGAACCGGAAAATAAGTTGAAAAACTTACCAAAACTTAAGGGGCTTTGAATTATAAGTTTTAGAGTTTTTATCTAATTTTTTTCAAATCTTTATCTTTATCGTTTAAATTTGACATTTTGATGAAAAATCCTCACTAATCCCAAAAAGTTCATGACTCAAAAATAAAAATATAATTTACTTAAATTATGAGCAAATTAAACCTAAAAATATATTGAAAAACTTACCAAAATTTAAGTGGCTTTGAACTATAAGTTTGGGAGTTTTTGTCTAAATTTTGGTCAAATCTTTATCTTTGTCCTTTAAATTGAGATTTTGATGAAAAATCCTCAGTAATCGGAAAATAATCACAGCTCAAAAATATAGTTGCCTGGGCAAATTAAACTGAAAAATAAACTTAAAAGACTTTGAATTATAAATTTTGAAAATTTTATCTAAACTTTTGTCAAATCTTTATCTTTATCATTTAAATTAAGATTTTGATTTTGATGAAAAATCCTCACTGATACACAACTCAAAAATATAATTCCCTGGAATTCTGCGCAAATTAAACTGAAAAATATATTGAAAACCTACCCAAAAAAAGTTCACAACTCAAAAATATAATTCGCTTGGATTCTGCGCAAATTAAACTGAAAATATATATTGAAAACCCACACAAAACTTATAACAGAGTGAATATCGCCGAAAATATAGAAAATTTGTACCCGAAATCTGGAAAAAGGAGTGAGTTGAGTAGCGCAGAAAACAGCCCGCCTCGAGACCTCGGCCTCCACGCCTGGGAAGACAGTTGTTGACTATTTGCTTCTGAGCTTCAGTCAAGCAATCTTGGCAACTAGCATTCGTAAGGGAGGGCCAACACTGAGCGAGACCATATACATAACCGGCATCAATGGAGCCAGCCGCATAACTGTTATTTGCAGAAGCGTTCGTTTTGAGTTGAGTCAACAAGGCCAGGGTTCGTTGATTGAATATCTGTGTATTTCTGTCATTTATTGAATCACAGTAGAAGAAAGTCCAATTGTTCACAGCCTGTGTATAAAAATTTGTATTCTCGCACCGGAGGAAACAACCGTCGAGATGAACCAGTCCGCCGATCGATTGGTTACAGTTTGTTTTAAATTGGGACACCGAGTCCTTGTAGCATTCTGAGCAATCGCTGGTGCTTAGATATTTCTGACACACAGCAAGACAATAGACAGGATCCGTTTTGCCGGCTTTGTTTTGCATTAAAGTAGCGAAGCCGTCTGCAGAGAGATTTCTGCCGAGGGATGCCAAAACAGCCTCCCGATTAGCATAGAACGCTGTAGAATTAGTTTGTTGGGGGCTACAGTATTTGCCCACGAACGGAAACTGGGAATCGTTGGCTGCTAGACCTACCAGAGCCATGATGTTCATGGCCGCCATAACAGCCCAAAATGCAACATGGACAACCCCCATCATTGTATGGGTTACTTTTTGAACCCAATGACAATGGAACAGGTCTAGACAATTTCTCAGTTGTAGAAGAGGCGTTCTGAAATATTATATTATATCGCACTGCTGCGGAATTTTCAGCAAACAACTCCACCCGGTCAAAATTACTGAGGAGAAAATTGGCAACTTCTACCGGTTGGTCAAAATTACTGAGGAGAAAATTGGCAACTTCTACCGGTTGTGGTATAAGATTGGAATCCATTTACAATGGAACAAATCCCGATAATTTTGCGTATTCATAGCATTGAAGAGAGGAGGTGGAATATTAAACTGCGATCGCAGATTAAGAAACGATTAATTCATTTAGCAGTTAATTTTATACTGTTGTTGATTAAGTGATTAAGGTTTAAGCAGTGAGGTTGGTGGTTAGTGTACAGTTTATTTCTTGACCAGCTGTAGTTGAACGTTCTGGATATATTTTTGGGTTGAATTTATGAAGAATTTGGTAGAGATTTATTCGAATTACAAATTTGAGGCTGCCAATTTTTCATATTTTTTTTTTTTTTTTTTTTTTGAAGTTTTAGAGGTACTGAACCTATATAAATAATTAAAAACTCCAAAAAGTATTGAATCTATGCCGTTAAAACCATATTTTTAGTATATAATTTGACCAAAATTATTTTTAAAAATTTCATGTGAAAACTCCAAAAGCTAGAAGAGTTATCCAACAACTCATTATTAATTCAAATTCCTATTAAGCCAGCAGCCCAAGACGACCAAAGACAGAGACGACATGATCTCAATGAGACAGTTGCACATATTCATGCCGATGTGTGGAGAGAGAGTTGTGCAGTAGAGTGCTGCAGGTAGGACCGATTTGCCAAGTTGAATGGGGCAAGTGGGTCTTGTTCAAAAGAGTGTTGTTAGTGAGCACTGTTTGTGATAGCCAGCCTGTGTGGAGAGCTAAGTAGAAGGTCACTGGTCTGATTGGAGGAGCCTGGAGAGCCAAGGAGAGCCGAGGAAGGCAGTAGAAGAGGCGTTATGTTTGAAGTGTGATAAAGCTAGAGCGTGAAGGAGCCTGTAGCGAAACCTCAGCTGCAAATTATTTTGAATTTGACTCTATGGTAGAGTGATAGGTCAACAGAGGAGACAATCTCAGACAGAATTAAAACAGGTGAAGAGAAAGAATGAAATGGCAATAGTTGCAGAAGAATATGAAATGTTTCAACCAAAAGTACGTCTAAATCAGATAGAAGAATTTGAAGACACTGATGAAATACTTAAATGATTAATGCCAGTTCTGCCAATTTTCTCAAGTAAAAGTTTTAAACTTTGGGCAATAAAAATGGAGGGATTGTTTGGTTCAGTAAATTTATGGCAATTTGTTCAAGGAATTTCCATAAATGCCAATGATAAAAGTAAAGGTGCAGTAGCATTGTTTTTCATCATATCAGCTTTAGATGAAAATGTTTTGTCTAATATTTTGTATGAATTTGGTGAAATATGTGATGCAAAAATATTTTGGGATATTCTTGAAATGAAATACAATATGGAGGGTAGTGAGAAAGCTGAAGTTGATGAAGGAGTTTTTGTTAAAGGTGATTGCGTTGAAAGCATCATCGCTGGGATTAACGTTGAAAGTATGTCTTTAGTTGACAATAGAGTAGTATGTGATATTAAGGAAACTCTCTATGATGCAAAGATTTATGAAGTCAAATTTGATGACAATTATGTATCCCATGATGAGTCGTTCAATATGATGCATGAAGAGCATCTTATTGATGAGTTGTTGTTTGGTGAGAAGAGTTGTCTATCTCCACACACAAATCAAATGTAGGACAACATGTCTACAAAAAAAGAATTGACAAAAGAGGTTGAAGACATGAATCAATCAACTATGTCAGCAAAGAAAAATGAAGGAAGAAAAGCTCTTTTCAAAGAGCACGATGACAAAAATCAATATGGTTATGTTTATGAATCTAACATTGTTTTTGAGTGTGCAGATATTGACAATCAGGAAGAAGCAACAAAACTTGAAGAAATTGCAAGCATTAAGGACAAGTATAAGTCCCAATAACGTGAAGCAATGTTGAATACAAAGAATGTTAACCTGCAATCAAGAAAGGAGAAGCTCAATCACTATCTTATGACAAGAAAGGTGAAGATGAAACTGCATCAACAAATGAACAAGCATGGACCCTTTAGCAAGAAGACAAAAATGAAATGTTTTGTTGTAACCCTAGATGAGACTTAGACCAGCAGACAAGTTAAAGTTTAGGTCGTTGTGATTAAGGGGAGGTGTTAGACCATTAATCACAACTGCGCAAATGGTGCCGCCCACTATTCACATGTCAACGAGTTTAATGTGTTGTAGAATTAAGGCTTCTGTGATCCATCATAGTTATAAGAAGAATTTCGGAGTAAATCACATATAGAAAGACCTTTGTGACGCGTTTCGAACCAACTAGTGTGGTTCATCATGACACTGTGCATGAATCAGTTAAACATCATTTCAAGACGGCAGAAATCGGCGAAGGTCATTATTGACTCTCCTTCATATGTATCTATAAATAATTATATTCAATAATGAAATATGAAGCTCATTCTATGAGTCTTCAGTGTTTCTGATATGGTTTCCAAGGTCAACAACATAGAAGTGAAGCTAAGGATGCATCGAAAGTGTTGTGAAAATTGATTACATGTCAGGGGTTTAACAAAAGCCTTGTATGGCAATTTTTAGTGACATACCTGAACCTAAGAATGCATCGAAAGTGTTTGAAAATTGATTGATTACATGTCTGGTGTTAAACAAAAGCCTTGTATGGCAATTTTTAGTCACATGCCTTAACACAATAATAGAATTCTAGCCTATGACCAAATCAATTTCTAGAAAAACCTTATGCATGTGGGTGAATTTTACCATCTATGCACTGGATATAAAGAAGAAATTGGCGCACAACCTGTGAATTCTTATTTCCTCCTAGCGTCTTCTTTACATAGGAAAATAATGGGAGGATCTACTACAATTGTTTACATATCATGTTTCCCAAGATTCAACTCTTATTTTAGATTAGTGATTGAGTGGTACAGCTATGTGTACTAGGCTTTCTTCAACTTCAAAATCAACGATTTTTTAAGATGTAGAAAAGTAAAACTCTTCCTTTTCGAATGCTTCAAATCCTTCTCCTATTCCTGGTTCCTATATTCTGAAGCACCCCGATAAGGTGTCAATGGCGGTGATATTATAGCATCAAAGATCATTCATCTAGACTCATAGTTCCATAAAGATGTGGTTATCTGCTTCTTTAATCACCATTGACCTCCTATAATTCTTATAGCAGATAATTTTATACGGTTGTCGATTAAGTGATTTAAGTGATGATTAAGGTTTAAACAGTGAGGTTGGCTGTCAGTGTACAGTTTAATTTTTGACGAGCTGTAGTTTAACGTTGTGGGCATATTTTTGGGTTGAATTTATTACGAATTTGGTAGAGATTTATTTATTTGAATTACAAATTTGAGTGGCCCATTTTCATCATTTTTTTTTTTCTTTTTGGGCGCCGAATTCATATAAATAATTTAAAACGCATTTGAAATAGCAAAAGTGTTGAATCTATGCGGTTAAAACCATATTTTCAGTACATAATTTGACCAAAAGTACAAAATTTCAGGTAAAACTCCAAAACCTAGAAGAGTTATCCAACGACTCATTATTAATTCAAATTCCAGTATACGACGTATTATGCCAGCAGCCCAAGGCGACCAACGACTAAGAGACGACAGGATCTCAATGAGAACAAGAAAGATAGAAACAAGTAATTTAAAGAACTTCACAGTTGGACATGACACGGAGGCCGTGTAGTTGGCTATCAAATTCCACAGTAGGTGCGAGTTTCGGGTGTGGAAAAAGTCTTCAGAAAAGATGTTTGATAATACGTCCCATAAAGAATAAAGTACGAGAACAGTCACATCATCCTCGTCTACTAAATTCAAATATCATAGCATTTTCAAAGTTTAAATGCACACCCCACTTTACTTCCTTTTTTTTAATATAAACAGATGTTAACGATCATCAAGCACATTCATCATCTCATTTGTTAGCTCTTGATGGCTCTGGTTGTCACGATCAATAAAGTAAAGAATATAAAATTTTGAATTTAATGATGCCATTGATTTTGATATTCTGGATAAGCTTGTCTAATCGCTCAGATTGTCACGATCTCCGATAAATAAATGAAAAAATCTAAATCTAAGTTGAGTGATGCCACTGAGTTTGATTTTTATTACTTTTGGATAAGCTTAGTTTTTGGATAAGCTTAGTTAGAAGAAATAACTCTAACGTAAATTTTGTTACTGCGGTCGATATTGATATTCATGAGTTTGAGTTTACATCGATATTCATGAGTTTGAGTTTACATCGATATTCATGAGTTTGAGTGTACAATGGAGATATTGAAGCAGGCTACATTTAAAGCACTAAAAAACTATTCATCCAAACTCAAATAAAGGAGACTAAAATTATCTCAAAGATGCATGATTAAATGGCTAAATCAAAGTGGTGAAAATTTAGTTGTTACTTACATCTTTTCAATAAAATTTCCATAATAAATCACGAATGGTTGTTGATTTGAGAGAGTGAGATAGCGTTTCTATGACATTATTTTAAAACAGTTTTGTTAAAGACATATCTTTCTAAAATGAAAATAAAAAATAACTATATAAATAAAAACTGTGATAACCAAAACAAAGTAATAAATAATTATATAAATAAAATAATATTAAAAAATTAATATAATTAAATTATATATAAAAAATATTTATCACACTCATTATCCTTACTCACTTTATTAAATGGTTTAATGCCACAAAGTATTGATCACACTCACTATCCTCCCTCACTTTATTAACTGGTTTTATGGTACTTTGTAGTGACTAATTGTGCTTACTCTCTTAATTTGTTGTTAATTGGCTTCATGGTACACTGTAGTGACTCATTGTGCTTACTCTCTCAATTTGTTGGGTTCACTGTATTTCATGGTGTCCCTTGGTGACCCTTTGAAACCCAAATACAATTACTCTCTTACCTTTATGTAGAATTCTATTAGTTCTATTTTTTAAAGGGTTGCATTCATTCTCATCTAACATGTAGATATCTCTTGAGAGTGTAATAACATTTGTTAATCTTTGGATTTAATAGGTGTAGAAAGCATGGTAGGAAATCCTATCATTCTTATATCCAACGAGCAAATGCATCATTCTCCTTTTATTCTAATCAACAAAGATATCATTCTCATCTAGAAGGTTTGTAGAAAGCATGGTGTAAGTTCCTCTAGGCCTTATTCTCGGGTTAAGAGCGACAGAAAGAATTATGGAAAATTATTTAAAGGTAGGGCATTTAGAGGTCAACATGGTTGAAGTATTTCATTTGGAAACCTTATGTGAGAAATTGCGAAGTTGGAACATCCACTACTAAATTGATTTGTTCTTCATGTAGTTCCTTGTCATTATCTTAACTTTGAGACAAACACTTTCAGTTGATTTTAAGACAGACCAATACTATATTATTTAGGGACATTAGATACTAATGATCCAATTATTAATTGATGTGGTGACGAGTTTTCTTATGCACTTCTAGTTATCAATCTAGGTTATCTTGATTGTTTGGTTATTGGCGGTTAACTGTAGTGTTCATGCTATAAACATGTGAAAAAAATTGAGTGATAATTAATCACTATGAGTAGATGTTATTGATGATTGTATAAGTGTGGTAGAAGAACACAAGGGTGCACTAGTGCATGATTGAGCATTCATTTTGGCTTGGTTATTGAAACTATTAATGTTGAATTTGAATTATTCATGATGAATATGTTTACAAAATACTGATAACATGTATATTAGGTGCAATCATAGGGTACATGCTTGCTAAATGACTCACATATGGGTGATGAAGCTATATGGAGAGAGTTGGATATTTATTGGATGGATGAAACAATGTCATTGATTCCACCCACTAGCACACCAATTGTGGTCTCGGAGGTTAAATGATGAAAATTTTCACCTTGAAGTTGCATTATGCCGTGACGATTGGACTATGGACTTGGTCGTTCATGATATTAACTGAAGGGAATGGATTAATGCCAATATCTTAATCATTAATCACCATTATTCTCACAACAAAGAGTGAACTAGTAGTTAACGATTATCTCCATCATCAGGCCCATATTCCCCTCAATTAATCGCAGATGCTTGAAGGGAAAGCATTGTGGCACCATTGGAATCATGTGAGGTAATTCCTAAATGGAACAAATGACTTGCTATAAAAAGAAAAAGAAAAATGGATTTCAAATTAATGGACTAAACGCCTAATGTAGATAAATAAAAAGAGGGGTGTTAGAAGTAAAATCTTGTCTAAAATTCTATAAAAATTGGGAAAAACGGACTATAGTTGTACACTAAAATTAAACTTTAGAAAATCAAAATGAAGGTAGCTTAATTAAATACTCTAGCTATCATAAAGCATGCAAGGAGGATAATATATATGAGTAAAATGGCAGGAGCCTTTGGATTAAATTATAAAACTCAAGGGAGCGTATATAAATTAAATATAATCTAATAAAAAATAGGATAAATGAGATTCATGAGAACCCCTCCATCTGGAAGAAACATTTAATTGGAATTTATCACCAAAAATTTGAAATTAAGTAAAAAAAAAATGGGAATCTAGAGACATAAGTTTCACACCTAATAGTTAACTCAAGTCTAGAAAAACACATGAGTATAGGAAACATGTTTTGGGGAGAGGAAAAATAATGTTTTAAAGAAAACAACATATTGAAATTCTTGGGAGCCTTGGTAAAATTGTTACACATGGGCAACTAAATAAAGGAATATTGGAATTTAAGAAATTGATAATTTTGCATGAGAAGGCAAATGGAAACTATGAAATTCTTATAAAAAAAATTAACAAACAATGAAAAGTGGTCTTGTATTCATCATAAGGATAGATGGTTGTCCTATTGCAGAATGGAGATTGTGTTGAGTGAGAAACATTTGACCTTGTGAAGCTCTACTTCATATTGCTAGAGTATTCATTCCTTCTACAATTCCATTGTATCTCAGAGGTTTATGGGAAATGAGAGTGCCCAAGGATAAATTAGGGTGGTTTTCTAGGTGAGTTAGTGATGTTTGGTAAATGCAAGTGATCTTGGACAAGCTTGCAACAAGGATTTATAATTTCATAGACTACGTTTACAATTGAAGAAAATATTTCTCGATCCATTGTGTAACTTGGAAGATAACATCGATGTAAAAAATCATTTGGTGAATGGTATTGATATTGAATGATATGTGATATATGTATATGAATATATTAATTTTTTGCTTTTATTAATTACAAAAGTATATAATTTGTTGATTTTATTAATTGAATTCAAAGCTATGATGTTATTTTGTGAAATTGATATTGTATGAAACATGAGAGTAAAAATGGAAATTCATTTTACAATTATCATGATGTGGTGGATATTGGCAATTAACGTTTGAATGGAAATATACAATTTATTTTTATGATATAAAGGGAATGGATAGCTTAATGGAGGAGTCTTGTTTAAAATGTAGACTTTATGCTTGACTAGAATTGATATTCCATTCTAATTGTTCTCTAGATAATAATACATTTTTTATGGAAGACTTCTATTCATAAAATTGGTAAACAATGTCGAGAGTTGTGAGATATTTCTCTTGAGATAAATGTCCTCGCCCGGATGGATGGACTGTTGAAATTTTCTTGCCTTTCCTAGAAATTACTTGTTTGGATTTACTGTGAATGGTGGAAGAATCAAGAGTACAATGCAAATTTGTTGGGGTGATTAACTCAACTTTTATTGAGCTCATTCTAAATTCCTCACTTCCTAAAACTTTCAGAGATTTCCACCCCATTTCATTGTGAAACATCGTTTATAAGTTGGTTTCAAAAATTATTGCTAACACAATCAAAGATAAGCTTTCCATACACATAATAGATGAATATTTGGGGTTTTTCAGGAAAAAACAAAGCCTTGATGAAGTCACCATTTCCCAAGAGTGCATAAACTCTATTAAGTCCCACAAGAATGAAGCTTTAATTCTCACATTGGATTTACACAAAGCATATGACTATGTTGATTTGACTTATCTTTGTTTGGTGATTTTTAATATTGGGTTGAAAAGGAACATTGTTGATTGGATCACAACTTATGTCTCTTCTCTTCATTTTTCATTTTTAGTTAATGGTTTCCCAGTGGCCTTCTTCGAGGCACTGACGGGGCTTTGGCAAGGATGTTCATTATTGCCTTTATTGTTCCTCTTGGTGATTGATGGTTTGAGCAGAAAGATCAGGGAGGCACATGAGAATTATGTAGTTCATGCTTGTAGGTTATGAGGAACTCCTTTGTCTCTCATCTAATGTGTGTATATGTTGTGTTATTTTTTGGAAAGGTATCCAAGCCTCACTGGAGCTTTCTATATTATATCATCACTAGCTTTGGATAGGTGTTTGGTTATCATGCCAACAACCATAAATCAGTGTTCATTAAGGCCTCTGAGAACAATGAATTGGTGGATAATATTGCTAATATTTTTATAATAAACAACTATTTTTTGGTTGACGACTTTTCATACTTAGGCTTCAAGTTGAAACCAAATAATTATTGGGTTAGAGATTGGTCTTGTATTATGGACAAGTTTGAGAATCGACTATCATATTGGATCCATAGATGGATTTCACTAGGCGGAAGGTATATTCTCATGTAGTTTTTCCTTCAACATATATTTATCAATTAGAGCATCTCTTTATATTACCTAGAAAAATCATTAATAACATTAAATTCATTATTGATAAGTTTCTATGGGTGGGAGCTAGAGGTAGTAAAAAATTTCATCTGGTTCATTTAGATGACATATCTTGTGACAAAGAGTATGGTGGTTGGGGTCTCAAGGACATAACTTTTTTTGATTGGGCACTCCTTATCAAGAGTCTCTGGAGGGATTTTATAGGTGATGGTATCTGGAAATATATTGTTAAGAGGAAGTACCTGAAAAGGATTTCGATTACTGAGTGGTTCATATCTAGATTTGATTAATCTCTGAATAACTAATATATTTGGAATGGTTTCTAAAATTTTAGCTACTGGATTTTCAAGAATTTGAGATGGTCTTTTGGAAATGGAAATAACATCCTCGTTGTTATCGAGCTCATTCTCATTGTTATCACCAAAATAGGACCCTGATAGGCTGCTGATCAGACTACCTTACTGTAACTATTTCAAACCAATCTGTTAGCTGAGGCTTAGCCTCCTCAGCCTGAGAGGGCTCTCCCAAGGGTTAATGATATAAGTTATAGATAGACGGCTAACTCTGTGGTTTGTGCTTTTGTATGATTATAGGTTGAAAGATGGAGACTTGCTACCATTGGGCTATGGAGTCAGTGACAGAGATAAAGATAACAAATAGCTCTTCTTATAAAACTGAGGCTTGTATATACTTCAAGGAAAGAGTAACACATTCAGGAAATTCTCAATAACTTGCAGTTCATAGGAGTCAGAGCATGTGGACATGAATTCTGAGTAATGATACATCAAGGTATTCAAAAGGAATGTATTTAGAGTGATACATCAAAGTTTAATACTTCAAGGAAGTCAAAGCATGAGTAACCATGAATTCTGAGTAATAAGTATTAAACAATTGAATAAAAACATCCAAAGATAGGACCCAAGAACTCAATTCACCATAGTTTAACACTTAAAGGAAGTCAGAGCATGTTCCTCCATGAATTCTGAGTAATAAGCATAAATACTATGGAAGTAAAACATATCAAAGATAAAAGATAAAGCTCACTGAATTACACTAAGAATCTTAGATTCAGAAAAGCCAAACTGCTTATGTTTATATCAGTCCCTGCACAACATTTACAAAAGTAGTCTTTTTCTATCACATTTTCCAACCCTTGGTGCATTACACCTCTTTCTCTTTATAGAGTTTATTACAATCTTGGATTCCTTCCTCCAACATGAGGAGAATTCGAATTTGCTTGACTTGACACCTACTCATACCTAAAACAGACTATTAAATACAAGTGACAGCTAACTGACTGTCTTAGAGTCCTAATAAAATTAGGAGTACAACTTGTTATGACTAAACCACTTTAACTAAACATTGAATGCATTCTTTGATAGCTGCAACCTCATGAGGTCGAATTTGATGAAGCCTCTGATTTTGTCACCTTATTGCTGATGATAAACCCTAAAAATTAGGGAACATGTTTCCCTGTTTTTAGGTTTAGGATCTTTGAAAATTAGCACGTGGGACAGAGCCTTTATCTTCTCATCCATGACGTATTTTACAAAAATGAAGACTGTTTTTGTGGCTCATGCTGTCTAGAACAAAAACCTCTCTTGGTTTTTAAAAAAACTTCTCCGGCTGTCTAGAATATGTCCTTGAAAAACACGTGTAAAACAAGAAAAATATGTTCTCTGAAATTAGGGTTTCAAAGAAAGCTTAGTATCTACCAACTGATAACACTTATGAAGAAAGTGAGATAGGTTATTGTAGCTGGTGAGCTTATGAAGATAAACCTCCTTGATAATTCCAAAATACCTTTTCCTGTGACCAGAAACTGATCTTGAAAAAGACTGCTAAAACCAGAAGACAAAGCTTGTCTTTCAGCAGTTTGGTAGCGCAAGTTTAACCATAAATATCTCCCACCTTATAACGAATTTGAAGAAACTGAAAGTGGTTTTTGTAGATCAGTAGGGTAGGAAGAAAAACCTCTTTTAGTTTTCAAAATTGAGTTCTCAACTATTCAGGAACCCTTATGGAAGTTTACCAGTAAAAGCAGAAAACAAAGTCTTTTATGCTAAAACAGGTTGTTTTAGTGGTTTCGTAGCGCGCTACGAAAACTCCTAGTTTAGAATCGACGATTTCATAGCTAATTTAAAAAAAAAAATCAAAATGATGTGAGACATGACTTCTAAACACATGGTGAGCCTTCTAGGACATGGAATGAGGCTGTCAAACATTATTTGGAAAAGAGAATGACACTATTGAGATGAGTTGACTCAAAACTTATTATAAGACTATGACTAAAAACAAGACAAACTTTCCAAAGTTTAGAAACAAAAATTTTAGGGTGATAATAGTGGCTCCACTAGGGATAGTGTGCCCTTGTGGTATACTAAGAACCTGTAGCTCCAGTGCCGCTATCCATCCTCCAGAATAAAACTTTGAACTTCTGCCCAATCTGCTCCTCAAGCCTTTAATGATTTCTGAAAGAAGAATTCAAACTGCACCTACTGAAACAGATGCTCAGTCAACCTACCCTGAGCTTAGTTGCACATTCTTACCTACCCTATCAGCTGCAATCTCCACTTGTAGCTCAAGGAACATGAAACTTCCAATGAAGCTAGTCATCAATCTGATCAGGCACTTGAATCTCTTGACTATGCTTGATGCAAAAATAAACCAGATACTCAAATAACCAAGGCAGCATGAGGTGTATCTATTCTTAAAGATGAAAATATAATTGGAAGCTTGAACAGTAAATCTTTTCCATGTAGTCAGCTATAGGGTCAAAAAACACATGGTGAGTTTGATGTTTCTTGTGATATTCAGTAGTTTTGGACAACTCATCAAACTGCTCCTCAAATTGATTTTCAAAAATAATGTATTCTTCCTCAATCTCAAAAGAGAAGGGAAGCAACACCCTCTCTTTGTATTCTGCCATAGAAAGCTTTTGAAAAGTATGATCATGATCATGAAGACTATATGATTGAATTTGACCTTGTAAACCTTCAATGTCTTTGTCAATGTTCTTAGCAACTTCATCCAAAAATTTCATCTTATTTTCTGTCTTGCACTCAAATGATTTTAGATAAGAAGACAAGGACAAAGAATTTTTTTATCTATTTCTTCATTAATATGATCGTCATTCCATTGTTTGAAACCTTGAATTGAAGGAGATTTTTCCACCAATTCTGTTCTGTCTATCCATTCCTCCAAAAACATAAGCCAAAAGTCTGCAAATGACCTAATAGATTTGGCAGGAAAGCTTTCAATCCACTGTTTACATTTCCCTTGAAATGAATCATAGAACAACATAATGCAAACATCCTCATGTTTGACTCTAAGAAGCTCAGTAAAATCACAAAAATATGATATATGCTTCAAAATTAAACTCAAATCTTCTCCATTGAATTTTGGACCATTCCTTAGAAAATATGTATCCTTGGGAAACTGATTTGGGAAACCATGAATTCCTAAAAACTTTATGCATGCATACCTTGAAATAAGAATGGTAGCATCTGATTTCTTCATAACTCCGGTGGAATCACCATGAATCTATGAATTTCGAATTCTTAAACAATGGAGTCACCAAGGTAGTTTTGTAGCCTCAAAAAGATTTCTGAGCTCCTACTACCTTTAGAAGTTCAGCTTCTTGATTGCGGGAATGATTAATCTTCAGGCTCCCGGCAGACGCACGAAAATGTTATCACCAAAATAGGACCCTCATAGGCTGTTGATCAGACTACCTTAGTGTAACTATTTCAAACCAATATTTTAGCTGAGGCTTAGCGTCCTCAGCCTGAGAGGGCTCTCTCAAGGGTTAATGATATAAGTTATAGATAGATGGCTAACTCTGTGGTTTGTGGTTTGTATGTTTATAGGTTGAAAGATGGAGACTTTCTACCATTGGGCTATGGAGTCAGTGACAGAGATAAAGATAACAAATAACTCTTCTTATAAAACTGAGGCTTGTATATACTTCAATGAAAGAGTAACACATTCAAGAAAGTCTCAATAACTTGAAGTTCATAGGAGTCAGAGCATGTGGACATGAATTCTGAGTAATGATACATCAAGGTATTCAAAAGGAAAGTATTTAGAGTGACACATCATAGTTTAACACTTAAAGGAAGTCAGAGCATGAGTAACCATGAATTCCGAGTAATAAGTATTAAAACATTAAAGAAAAACATCCAAAGATAGGACCCAAGAACTCAATTCACCATAGTTTAACACTTAAAGGAAGTCAGAGCATGTTCCTCCATGAATTCTAAGTAATAAGCATAAAGACTATGGAAGTAAAACATATCAAAGATAAAAGATAAAGCTCACTAAAGTAAACAGAATTTTAGATTTAGAAAAGCCAAACTGTTTCTGTATATATCAGTCCCTCCACATTATTTACAAAAGTAGTCTTTTTCTATCACATTTTCCAACCCTTGGTGCATTACACCTCTTTCTCTTTATAGAGTTCATTACAATCTTGGATTCCTTCCTCCAACATGAGGAGAATTCGAATTTTCTTGACTTGACACCTACTCATACCTAAAACAGACTATCAAATACAAGTGACAGCTAACTGATTGTCTTAGAGTCCTAATACAATTAGGAGTACAACTCCTTGTTACGACTAAACCACCTTAACTAAACATTGAATGCATTCTTTGACAACCGCAACCTCATGACGTCGAATTTCATAAATCCTCCCACGTTTTCACCTTACTGTTGATGATAAACCCTAGAAATTAGGGAACATGTTTCCCTGTTTTTAGGTTTAGGATCTTTGAAAATTAGCATGTGGGACAAAGCTGTTATCTTGTCATCCATGACGTATTTTATGAAACTCAAGGAGGCTTTTGTGGTCCATGTTGTCTAGAACAAAAAACTCTATTTTTGTTTTAAAACACTTCTCCAGCTGTTCAGAATTTGTCCTTGAAAAACATGTGTAAAACAGGAAAAATCTGTTCTATGAAATTAGGGTTTCAAAGAAATCTTAGTATCTCCCAACTGATAACACTTATGAACAAAGTGAGATAGGTTATTGTAGCTAGAGAGTTGATGAAGATAAACCTCTTTAAGAATTCCAAAAGACCTTTTCCTGTGACTAGAAACTGATCTTGAAAAAGACTGCTAAAACCAGAAGACAAAGCTTATCTTTCAACAGTTTCGTAGGGCAAGTTTAACCATAAAGTTCTCCCACCTTATAGTGAATTTGAAGAAATTGAAAGATTTTTTTATGGTTTAGTATGTTAGGAAGAAAAACCTCTTTCATTTTTCAAAATTGAGTTCTCAGCTGCTCAGGAACCCTTATGGAAGTTGAGTAGTAAAAGCAGAAAATAGAGTCTTTTATGCTAAAACATGTTGTTTCAGTGGTTTCGTAGCACGCTACGAAAACTCCTAGTTCATAATCCACAATTTCATAGCTAATTTCAAAAAAAATTCAAAATGATGTGAGATATGATTTCTAAACACATGGTGAGGCTTCTAAGACATGGAATGAGGTTGTCAAACTTTATTTGGAAAAGAGAATGACACTATTGAGATGAGATGACTCAAAACCTATTATAAGACTATGACTAGAAACAAGGCAAACTTTCAAAAGTTTAGAAACAAAAATTTTAGGGTGATAACACTCATTATATCATTGTTTATTTGAAGATGTTGTAAATGCTTTGCATGCGTATGGTTTCTTATTTTTTTCACATGTCATAGAGGGGTCTGGTAAGAGGTTTTCAAGTCTATCATGGAAATAAGTTGAGGTGATTGGACTAAGAGCCTCCAAATTTGATTGGTGGAACATGTGCATCTATGATCTCATGATGGTAGAGATTTCTATGAGGGACAATGAGGAAGTTCGCTACTAGAATGGGAATATGAAAAATGGAAATCTTGTGGTGTACGAGATATACTCCTTCATATCTCATGATCTACATCTTGACATGAAAAAATGTTAATTCAAGACAATATGGCATTGGAACATTCTGATGAAGCTTATTCTTTTTTGCTAGTTGTCATGGAAGAAGCATATTTTAACATGGGACAATATTTGTAAGCGCAATATTTGTGGCCCGAATTGTTGTATGTTGTGCAGGGAGGTAGAAGAAAGTGCACTTCACCTTTTTCTACAATGTCCATTTTGCTATTACATTTTGGTGTAGCGTTTTATAAGTTTTCAAGCTACATTTTGGATGGTGTTCCTCTTCCACATAGTCATGTTTCAAATGGTGTATGCATCGATGCAATGTTTTCAGATCCCTACCTTGGTTTATTATATGGGGAATATGGCAACCAAGGAATGGTGTGATTTTTAATGATGTCCCTCTAGATAATGGCAAGACTGCAAAGAAGAAAACCTCAAAGAAGATATGTTCTTTTTATGGTGAATATATCTAGAAGTTGAATAAACATAAACCTTGTAGGAATCTGGACAAAAATCAAAATCTAGTTTACTTGATAGGGTACTTTGATGGGGCGACTCAATAGGGTAAGAGTGGATATGAAATGCTCATATTATTGAACTCATATCTCCATGTTCATTTGTTATAGTTCAACAGAGAGCAGGGAAAATTTTAAGAACCCCCCCTAAATTTATAAATATAATAAATGGGTGAATCTCCATGGTATATAGGAAAAATGGAAGGCGATTTTATCAATAATATAAAATGTATATATAATTTTTTGGCGAATCTCTCACCAGGCATGGCGAATATTTTACTCAATTATAAAATATTGTAAGATCTTGGCGAGTCTTTCACTAAATAATAAAACTTTGTAAAGTCCTAGTGAATCTTAGCATAGGCTACATGCTGGTTTAATTCCCCCATTTAAATAGGCTACATTCCAGGTGAATACCATGGGTCAATACCATGTGCCATTTTGGTGAATACCATGGGTCAATACCATGTGCCATTTTGGTGAATACCATGGGTCAATACCATGTGCCATTTTTATTTTTATTAATTCTATATTTTACTCAATTATAAAATCTTGTAAGATCTTGGTGAGTCTTTCACTAAATAATAAAACTTTGTAAAGTCCTAGTGAATCTTAGCATAGGCTACATGCTGGTTTAATTCCCCCATTTAAATAGGCTACATTCCAGGTGAATACCATGGGTCAATACCATGTGCCATTTTGGTGAATACCATGGGTCAATACCATGTGCCATTTTTATTTTTATTAATTCTAATATTAGGGTTAATAATGGTTTTTTGCATGGTATTAATAACAATCTAGTCCATGGTATTTTTCCCATAGTATTTTGGCCATAGGTTTCACCTAAATATAGCCCATTTTTTTAGTGTTCGTAAATATATGTTTTATTTGTTTACCATATCTCTCGTTTATTTATATTTTTATTAATTTACCATACCTCTTTTACAAATATGGTATTTGGCCCATAGGATTCACTTAAATAAAACCTCTTTCTTGAGCCTTCATAAATAGAAACGAGGGTTATGGACTAAATATAAAAATAGGTTTTATTTATTTACGATACGTCTAGTTTATTTATATTTGTATTTATTTGCCATACCTTTTGAGTAAGTATAAAAAGAAGTTTTATTTATTTACCATACCTCCACTTTACTTATATTTTTATTTGTTTACACCCTTACATGTATATAAGGTGACTTATGGAGTAAATATAAAAAATGTTTTATTTATTTACCATGCCTCTCATTTATTTATATTTTTATTAATTTGCCATACCTCTTTTATAAATATGGTATTTGGCCCATAGGATTCACTTAAATAAAACCTATTCTTAAAAATGGGCGAATGGATTCACTTAAATAAAACCTATTCTTGAAAATGGGCGAATGGCAGGTTGTAAGTCCTAATTTTAAGGGCTAAATTTACCTTTTTTACCCTCTCCCTTAAAATAAGGTGGCCTATTTGAGGTGATTTGTAAAAATGTACTATGATACAAAATATTCGCCCACTAAAAATTTAAAACCCCTTAATTTCACCAAAGGGCGAACATTCGCTCCTAAAATTATTCTTGACAGAGAGGGTTTCTATACTTGAGCAAAAGTGATAGCATTGTGGGGTCTTATACTTTTTTCTAGAAGACTGAATTTGAAGCAGATGATCATTCTTGGAGATGCAAATTTTATTATTGAATGGCCTAGTGGAATGACAAATATTGGTACTCTCCATATGACAAATTGTATGTTTCGCATGGAGAATCAGAGGTAATAGTGTACAAATATCTCCTTTAGACATATATATAGAGAATTAAACAGGTTATAGACCCTCTTTCCAAAAGGGGAATTAATGTGACGCTTGGGTATTTCCATTACAATGTTTTTTGCAATGGTCATAATAAGGAAGAGGAAGCTCTTCAGATAAGCTAAAACATTTCCCTAATTTTTTGCATGTTTTTCTTTTTAACATAGTATGTACTTGGCTAGAATATATTTTTCTTTCCTCATAGCTAATGGATGGTATATGTATTTTTGTTTTGGGTTGGACTATTATTAGAGTATTTTTTATTTATTTAAGGAGGTTGGGATTAAGTATTGGTGCCATTATAAAATAGAACATATTTATATAAGTTGTACATACTAGTTTTTTGGAGACACTCTATGCAACATATGATGTTTATATTGTATATGTGTGGCTTTATATGTACTGGTTTTTTCATGGTAAAGGAATTTAGAAGTGTCTTTTTCTTTCTAAAAAATAAAAAAAAACCATTGAAAATATTGTTTTTACGGTTTTGGAACTACCAAGTATAGATATATTAACTATACAAGTTTAATAATTGAATGTATAAGAGTGGAAATTTACAAAGTCTTTCCTCTAAATCCATATCATGCTAACTAAAATCTCTAGTTTCAAACTATTTTTTAGTTAATGTAGTTCAACAAATCTCTAGAAATGGATCAAAATTCTCATTGGGATTTCTAAATACATTCTATCTCCACTAACCCATCAGTGCATAGAATAAATTTAATATGTGATAACAATGTTATTGACAAAGCTAAAGTATAACCTTCCTACCATATCAAACAAAAATTATACTTGAAAATAGGTTAGAACTTGATTAAAATCACGAAACTAAAGTTTACATGTTTAAAAATGTGGATTCCACGAGGAGGCAATCACAAGGTCCTTTCCTCTATGACTCAAATGGATTTTTTCCTATATGGCTTCTATTTATAAACAATTGGAACCCTTCAACATAGACTACTAACTAAGCTGAGTCAAAATAATTGCTTATAGTTTTTTATAGCTCATATAACCGCGTAATTGGTGCACAACTAAGCTGGAACCTAACTCAATTTTCTTCCAGATCCCCATTTAGTAGTAGAAGAGTATACTTTCCTTATGAAAAAAATATGTAAATTATTTTAAAAAATCAAAAGGGAGGATATGTGTAAACTTATTAAATCATCATAATGGAAGACAATTATATATATATATATATATATATTTATATGGAATGATCTTAACAAGTTAATCATTTGTGATTTGACTTTGAATATATCATGAATATTAAAACATAAGTATGTTTTACTTGTGCTTATATATCAAACTACAATAATATTGGGACATGATCTGATGTCAAGGAAGCAATAACATAGAACATATAATAACATTTAATTAGGGATCTAAAAAAGAGATAATAATACTCCAAGATGATGGGTGGTGTTTGAAGACATTGTTATATAGTACTTAAGCATATTACAATATGAATATCACAGTACATAATGAGAAAATATTACGTCATGGATTGATATGCAATATGAAATTGATCCAAGTGGATGTTGGTGGCTACCCTCCTATTCCACTTGGACTCCAAGAATTGTTTTCTTTTAGTTCCCTATTCTTAGCATAGTTTCTTATTTCAACATTTTTCTGTTTTTGTCCATTTTCAGGTCCTAAACTTCTAGAGCCATTTTGAGGCCTTGAACGACTTTTTTTAGGGAAATGGGAAAACATGTCTTAAAGAGAATGTTTTCATTTGAAAGTTTTTGTCCTCATATAGAACTTTATAATGAGATATCATGCACACCAAACATAGATCATATGTGAAATTTATGACCCGAGGAATTTGATGTTCTAACTAACCCCATCAAGGCCCATAAGCTTTTCATGCTTCATCTCCTAGGGTTAGGTTTTCAGATGTTTAGGTTTTCTCATTATTTCTTCATTATAGAAAGGCCTCAAAACCTCATTGTGATATATTTTAGAAGGTGTGTAGCCATCGCATCTCTTCTCAATAATAAGCTACCATCACCTCAACTAGTTTTCTTTCATGTTGCATGTAAACAATTTTCAACATTTGCTATTTATTTGAAGTTACAACTTGTTTAAATATGTTTTTCATTTTGTTCATTAATAAATGTGGATCATTGGTATCAGAGCAGTCTACTCTTTCTCCTTTTTCTTATGCATGTCCCCAATGACACCAAGGTATATGGAGTTGGGATTGGAACTACTTGAGCCCTTGCAAGACTGGCCTCACTGAACTTGATGACATCCCATGGCGGAAGAAAAGGAAGACGAGGGGGAAAAATATCTTATCACATTTTTGGTTGAGGAATCCATCAAGTAATAAATGAATGAGATGATGGGTTATTTTTCCCAAATCCTTCAGCAGATACCCATGGAAAACACATCTTCATCCAATAGTCACTTTGGAGGTGCCAACCCCTTTAAGATACATGTTAATTTTGACATTCCAATATTCGAAGGCCACACAAACACCGATGTTTTAGATAAATGGTTAAATTCACTGGAAATATATTTTTCATTGAATATTTTTTTCAATAGAGAATAGATTACTTTTTCACTCCTTAATGTTGCCCACATGTCAAGGATTAGTAGGAAGCTTATTATGAGAAAAGGGTCAAGGATGAATCTTCACTGTTTTTAGTCGCACCCTCTTGGGACTCATTCTGAGATAATGTTAAGGAAAAATATTACCTTGCTGGGAACTATGAAGATAAGTACATAAAATGAACCACATTATGGAAGTAAAGGAACCAAGAAGTGTCGAAGCTCATGAATATCTTTCATAACCTACACAAGAATCTAAGTATCAAGGACACTAGGGGGCATATAGTTCTCAAGTACCATGGCTTCTTGCAAAAATACATCCAGGTAGAAATTCGGTTCCTAGGCATATCCTTGCTTGGTGCAACATACATATATATTTTCAAGATTGAGTAGAAATTCAAACAAAAGAAGCGAGAGCCTAGATTTATGAATGTGATTTAGGGAAATGAACCCCCAAACCACATAATAAAGGACATATCCAAGGTGTAATGAACCAGGACCATTAGTCGAAGCTATAAGTAAAGAATAATAATGGGAAGTTGAATGAAGACACATGCAAAGAAGTCAATAGTGTTAAAGCTAAAATCTTAAGAGTCAAATTCATATTATGAATATGAGATAGAACTTGAAAAGGGGAAGTATACCATTGATGTAGAACCCAGTGCCACCATTTCCACCACCAAGGTCAAGAAAAGTAAGCCCAAAGATCTAGACAATGGTGGGAAAATCTTCCACTCACAAATGCGGGTGAAGGGTGCTCCATTGCAATTCATTATCAGTAATGGGAGTCAAAATATCCTCATATTAGAAAATGTCATTAAGTGGTTGCTTCTACCACAACATCACATCAACAACCATACACCATCGGGTGGCTCCACCAAGGTTAAGATGTTTGCATCAGCTAATAATTTCTCCTACCCTACAACATCAAGCCTTTCATGGATAAGATACTATGTGATGTTTCTTCCCTTGAATTTTTTGATGTTTTATTAGGCCAACTATACTTATGGTAGTGCCATGGTGTGTATGATTCCAGACCTCATACTATTATTATTGCTCTCAGCAAAAGACTATACACGATACCAAAGGTAGCGTTGCCTAACACCGTTTCTTTGATCTCTGCTAAGTAATGCAATAAGATCATCTCCAAGACTAAATCACATATTTAATTAAATTTGGAATTAAATAGTGGATCTAGAATTTCAAAATAACCAAAAAGCTAAATTATAATCATGTCCTTGTAATAAAATATTTCCAATTTTAATGAAATATGTGTTCTAAGAAATTTGTTTTCTTACTTATTCACTCTTAAAGTAAGGGAAACATCGTGGCCACATTCGTACCCCCTTGAAAGGGCCCCTTCATGTAATAGAAGCAAGTAGGTAAGGTTGTGGAAGGGTTTAGGGATATATTCCCCTGATCGACAGGGGTATGTTTGCATTTTTAGATTAAGCATTCGATTTATTTTATTCTTGAAGACGATCTACTTAATGGGCCAATATATTGCCACTCTCTTATGGAAAACAAGGAAATCAAGCAACAGATCCAAGAGTTACATCAAAAAGGGAACATCCACCCAAGTTCCTCACCTTGTGGGAGTCTAATTGTACTCGTACAGATGAAACATGGGACCTAGAGACTCATTATTGATTATCGGGAACTAAACAAAATTAGATTCATGAATAAATACTTGCTCCCTCAGTTTGATGGACTTCTTGACTATCTCAAGGGGGCTAAGTACTTCAACAAGATTAATTTGAATTAAAACTATCACCAAGTTCCAATAGAGCCAAAACATGTATGGGAGATCACCTTTATGTCCAAAGAGGGTATCTTTGAGTGGTTGGTCAAGCCCTTTGGGTTGAAAAATGCCGCTACAACCTTTATGAGGTTAATGGATGACATCGTGCAAACTTTCACCAACTCATTCATGGTTGTATATTTGGATGATATCCTCATCTTCAACGACAGTTAGGAAAAACACTTGTATCCCATTAAATAGGTCCTTCAAACCTTCCGACAACGAAAACTTTGTGTTAACCTATAGCAATGATCATTTGGCATGGACTAGGAGCAAGGAGTGCATATAGATCTAGCTATGATCCAAGTCATTCGGGACTAGAATGCCCCAATGACTCTAACAAAGCTTCATAGCTTATTTTTCCTTGTTAATTTCAATTGGAGAGTCATTATGGGGTTCTATCATATCACTTGGCCCTTAAGTTAAGTTACCAAGGGTGGAGAAAAAGAAAATTCCTTTTGGTCCGATTCATAAAAGGAGGAATTCATTGAATTGAAACACCATCATTTCTCTACACTAGTACTCATCGTGTTAGACCTTCAACAACCATTTGAGTTTCAGACAAGTGCCTCTGATTATGCTATTAGTGCAGTACTCACTTAGCAAGGGCATCTAATGGCCTATCACAATGAGACAATCTCTGATACTATTCAAAGGTACCTAACCTATGATAAGGAAATGTATTTTATCATGTAGGCTTGTTACAAATAAAAACATTATATTTTGGGAAAGCAAATGATCATTCACTTGTACAAATGGGGCCAAAATATAATGGCCATTAGTCGGATACAAAACTTATTGGTGTCAATTATCTCAAGCATTAGTTCTCATCAAACCATCACTGGAATTTTGTTGAATAGTTGACAGTTTAATTACCGTTGGATATGAGACAATATAGATGTTGATTATTCGACACATAAAAAGGAAAAATGGTCATTAAAAAACTAATGTTTATAAGTCAATTTTGTTACCTACAAATCGTCAAATATATGACAGATAAAACATCTAATATATGGTAGGTCGCGCACCAGTCCACAATTGGATATTCGACATATAGGTCGTTTTTTTTGATGAAATAAACCGACATTGAGGTGCCAGGTAATTGATGACATAAGTAAATTGTGTGATGGAAGTGTTGTCGCTCTAACGCTTTCAAGTTGACGATGAAGAATCAGATATGTGATGGACAAGAGTTATGTCTCATGGAAGTGTTAAGGTATCAATTATTCCATCCGTTGATTCGGTCATCGATTTTCTCACAAGTAATCCGACCAATAGTAATCAAATGTTCGGCGACCTACCTCTGCCATCGAATATTTGATGGAGTTCGTTTTTTTTTAAGACTAGTTCATTGAATATTCGACAAAGATATTTTTTTAACAAAAAAATATAATACACAGTAGTATTTTGAAGAATATAAGAAGTGAAATTAGTTTGTGGTTGTCTTCCATTTGGTATCAACTTCATTATCTCTTTCTCCCCTCCCTTGTGGCTCTGGCTAATTTCATATCAACTTCTTTTTCTCTTTCTTTCTCTGCATGGAGAGTGAGGAAGAAGTGAAGCATAAACTAAAATATATTATGAAGAAAATAAGCATAGGTGTAACGATCGATGCTTAACATGTAAGTCTCATATCAACTTAAGTTTTTCCCACTCAATTGGTTATTATGGGGGATATTGTAGAGTTTTTTCACTGGTGAAAATTCTATGGATTATGGGTGTTTATTCACGGTATATACTTAAGAGATTCTCTCGATTTTCTCAATGTAGCTCTTGAAGCCCATCCATATAATGTATGAAACATAGATGACCTTTATGATATATATGAAGTAGATGATGAGGAAGATTTAAATGCGATACTAAATTGTTATTTTGCAAAAAAAAATTCGTTCGTGACTGATGAAAATGCCAGATATAGTGGCATGGTATCCACTCTACCTTGTATGCGTAGGGTCTTGTGCACACATGGTTCCATGATAATTAAACTAGTGATTTGATATGATGCAATCAATTGTTTCCACCATTGTACATAATACATACATACATATCGAGGCTTTTTTAGAATCATAATTTCTCTCCCTCCTATAGAATTTCGATATTGAAAGATAATGGAGACTACAAAATTGGTTACTACACGGTCATTTCTAGCACTAACACCAATACACCTCATATTGTGAGACCACATTATAAGTCGGTTTGGTCATCTATCAATAAGTTGTTGGAATTCTCATGACTCATGTTCCTTGACTAGATTTCATTTCTATGGTTGCACTGCATTTCTGCATATTGCTCTATAGGAGGGTGTATAAATGTTTACATATAGAGAAAGAAGAATTCACCACAATTTTTTTTAGGAAAAATTCAATTCAATAGGGAGGTTATGTACTCATTTATTGTTAACCATTTCAATAAAACACTCCTCTCAACTTAATAGAATATTCTAATGAATCTCTTCAATCTAATTATTCTAAAAGAGAAGGGAATTCACTTATATTTGTAATTGGGATTTTCCTCTTGAAATAATTTTTTGATCTCAATCATCTATCATATCCCTCAACATTGTAACCTTCTTGTAGAAATATATATCACATGATTCTAAAATGGGGAAGACCTTTAATCATAGGGAACACATCGATCCCTCTAGGATCTACCAACACTCCCGAGGTGGTGGAAATTTTTTAGAGATACTCCTGGATAGATTATTTTAACAAATTAAGAGGATATAATGACAATGTAGCTAGGGAATTTTCTGTGAATTTTCTAGAAAATGGAAAAAATAGATATGTGATTGTTGTTAAGGGGCTTGATATTTTTGTGACTAAAGGCATTATTATTAAGGTATCTAGGATGAGGTAGTATATCATATTTTTAAAATACATCTCCTATGAAGGAAGGATAAGTATAGTTTATTTTTATCAATTCAGACTCCTATACCAACTAGACACCAACCACACTTATAACTTGTAGAGACCATCAATGTGCCATAATTCCTCCTACAATCCATAAATGGAATCATTTCCAAGGAAAAAAGGGGGTAAGCATGAGTTGTTATCCCATCATGGGCTCATTAAACTACTAGTTTTCCATATGTTGGATAAGTTGAAGTGCATCTTCTTTTGGATTGGTTTTGGGCTTATACGTGTTTCCTCTCTCTTTCCTATTGGCATCACGAGACTAACTAAAAAACTGGTTTTCTATAGACTCTAATTGTCTCTATTTCTATAGCTGTCCATAAATTTTCCCTTGTAGTGCCCCTAGGAGCATGTGCTTAATCTAAATACCTATTTTGAGATCGTTGTTTCACATTTCATTCATGGCACCACAAGGGTGCTTCTAGTCAATCCAATACGCATTCATTCATGCAAAGGAATTCCACATGATAACATTTGAAGACATATGTGGTCATCATCTAAATCTCTATATTGCTTTACAACTTTCCAAGCTTTTATTTCATCATTAAGTTCATTATGATTTTTTTCTATAGCATTGATTACAAGCTTAATACAGATTTTTTTGGAACTTCTCCATATGTAAGCAATGCGATCAAACATCTTGAAAGGGATGTTGTGCTTGACTTATAGCTCATTCCACAGACTTCCAAGGATTTGATACTTGGGTAAAGAACATAGTTTTCACCTCTTTCATCTTTTATCACCGACTCTTGAAAATGAGTCGTTGGACATGGAAATATTTTGTTAACAAGAAATGTTCCTTTGACTGCATAACCATTATTGAGAAAGGGGTAGGCCTCTAAAATCTAATTTCTTAAATGTTTGCCTTCAGATACATTTTTTGGCATTTTGAGGCCAAATTTTTGTTGAGTCAAAGTCAAAGTCATTGTTGTAAGAGACCCTTTTTGGGCTCCTTAAGGTCAAGAAAGGAAAAAAGTATTTTTGTATAAATATCTCCTCCACCAAATTAGTTCCTTCTCCCAAAATGATTGCCATTCATCCTTCAAAGCTGGCCTCTAAATAGAAGATAATCAAGTCGGCCTTCATTACAAGCCTACAAGTCAGGTTCAAGTCAAAATGTTCATGTTGGATCAAATTCATAGTGACCAATAAGTATAAATAGGCCACTATTTCACCATTTAAAGGAGAGAAGTGAAGCGTTCGTTTAATAAGTAAGATAAATTATTAGAGGACTGAGAAATGGAGAGGAAGCAAAGAGTCTTAGAAGACTATTATAGAGAGGAAGCCAAACATATGAATTACATAAACAATTATAGGGAGGTTGAAGTTCCTTATTGCAAAGATGATTACAGAAAGGGTCGTGACTATTGTAGAAGGAAGGCCAAGATTTCTGAAGTAGGAGAGCCGAGACTATTGTAGAAGGAGGGTCATAATTTTGAAGTTGAAATAGAAGGAGCCAAGAACCATGATTGCAAAGACAATTGCAAGAGGAACTAGTCTGGTGGTTGGAGTAAGTATATTTCATTAATCAAAGGGTCAAGTGTGTCTTAACTTGATTCAAACTACTAGAGAAAGAGTTTACTGGGTTTTCTCCTTCATAGGGGTTTTGCCTTGGATGTGTGCTTACATCTTGTTTCCTTATCGTTGTGATCTTCATGTTGGATTTTATTTGATGAAAGGAACACTAACATAATCAACATATAATTTCACAAGTAAATTTTAAGATAAGAGAAATCAAATTGAAGAATCTAACTCATATAATGGCATATACTTATGAACAACAGAGAGGTATCAGACCTCATTTGAGTGACACAAGTAATTCAGTCTATTTAAGAAGTCTGAGGAAAATTCAGAGCGAGAAAGAGGTGAAGGATAGTGATGAAAGAAAGAAGGTCTGCTTGTTTGGATTTTGCATCAATTATTTGTTTCACAAGCTCACATGCATGGGAAGAAAGCTATCTTTGTTCATATTTCGAGCTAGAGAAGAGAAACAGATCGAGCTATATAGAGAAGCATTTTTGTTTGGTTGGTTCGCCTATAACTTGGTGAGTTGTCCTGATCAAAGGTCTTAGAAGTATTCCTTGAATTTCTATAAGAAGAGAAGTATTTTGGTTTTTCCCCTATGGAGGGGTTTTGCCATGGCTTAGAGCATATTTATGGTTTTATTGTTTGCATTGTGATATTCTCTATTGTCATTGTCTTGATGATGAACACAAAATAATTATGATGATGATGAACTAACATTATATCACAAGAATTGTCAATATAACAAGAGAAAACATTATAAAATAAGCCTTACTTTTGGTTGCCCTAGTTATTCTCAACGTCTTTGGTCTTAGAATATTTGCAATGTAGAAATAAAAAATTGCTTGAAATCAAATATAACGCAAAACTCAATCGCGCACCTGGTAGAAAAGAACTTGGTGGGGTAGAATTGAGCAGTACTTCAATGAGTTTCTTTCACGTATACAACTCCAACCGTAGTTAATCTTTCAAATCCAGAAATGCAAATGAAAGTACTTGCAAAACAAAGGGAGTAGAAGTTAGATGCGATAAATAATTAATAAAATAGAAGTGAAATCATATTAGTGCATTATGGCCTATTAATAGAGTAAGAGTTTATCCTACTTCCTTGCATGAAAAATGATAGTTTATGGTATTTCACTAAAATAAAAGCACACTTTTCAAAGAAAGGCAAATACTATACGATTTTTTTCATGGAAAATTTTATATTTCTTATAAAACTTTATGTAACTCCCACTTGGCCATGACATACTAGAAAAATATCAAACAACTTTTATTGTCTCACCTAAACGCTTATCATTTTCAACTATTTGCTTCAAATAGTTATTCCACTTCAACATCCAAATTGAACTTGTGCTACACATATTCATGAGACCAATGAGGAAAACTTAGATTAAATTTTACTAAATATTAAATTTAATTGCATGAATAAATAATAATTAAAAATAATTGCATTCTTGAATAACTAAATGAGCTCCTCTTGGTTTCGAGAATAAATTGTTGGGGTAGTTTAATCTTGAAGCAAACCTCCCTCTACTCAACGAACCAGCAACAAAGTCAACTTTGTCTTTATTGTTTCCCTGTTGGATTGAGGGTGTTTTTCTCCAAGATTATCCAAATCCTAATTTATTCTCTACTGAACAAGGCCAACCACGTGAAGGTGGAAGATCTCATGCGCCCCCCCCTCCCCCCCCCCCTCACAACACTCTCAATGCCCCAGTACCCAATCTATCTACTATATAGGAAATATTTGAAATAAATACATTAAGATACAAAAAAAAACAAATAGGAAACATTCGTTCATTCATACATCCACAAAATATTTCATATTAATAAATTTTATCATAAAAAATATGTTTACATAATATGAAACATCGTCATGTACATAAAGAGTCATATAGAAATTATTCATTAAGATATAAAATTCATTGAATAATCATAAACACAAAATACTTCATCTAAAAAAAATCATCATAAAAAATATGTTTTCATAATATGGTACGTGATGTTTCTAATGATATAAATATTACAATCATTTTCTTTTTCTTTTTCTTTATTTTTGATGGTCTAGTCATGTACTCATGATGTTGTCAAGGATTTCGTAAGAGGGATGGATCATTAACTGTCACAAAAAAGAAATGTTAAATTTACATTTTTTGTTATTATTCATTAATAAAAATAGCATTAGTTTTTCTTTAACTCATTCACTAGTTGACACTGTAATTTAGAAAAGGAAACAATTGCCACAATATCAAAACATAAAAGTGTATTTTTGTAGATGCTTCTCATACAGAGCGTCGACACTGGTCAGAACAACCAATATTGCCTCCCATATTCACCAGTAGCATGTATGGAATCTATGCAGGAGTATGTTTGGAATTCATAGATGCCCCAAATGCTATTGGTGAAGACAGGAGGTAATATTGGTTTTCTTTATCAATATTGATGCGTTGTTTGAGAATTATCTACAAAAATTTACTTTTCCATTTTGATATTGTGGTAATTGTTTCCTTTTTTAAAGTTTTGAAGATCGGTTCTAGGTTTTTTTAATGTCTGTCATTTTATTTTTAAACATGAATCACTAATGGATTGTGGAGATTCTACAATGGTTGAATGTTGTATTTTCTAAGAAGAGGACAACAAAGGAAATATACAGATTCTAATATGGACAATATGAAACAAAAGCATTCTAATATGGAGATTCTAATATAGACAATATGTATGTTTGAATGAACTCCTCTTGGTTTCTAGAATAAACTGTTAGAGTAGTTTAATCATGTTCAAGCAAACCTCCCTCCGCTCAACGAAGAAACAGTGAAGTCAACATTGACTTTGTTGTTTCTTTATTGGATTGAGGTTGTTTTTCTCAAAGATTATCTAAACCCTAATTTATTCTCCCCCACTCACATCACTCTAAATTCTCTAGTACCCAATCTATATACTTATAGGAAATAGACGAAAGAAAGACATTATGATACATAAAAAAATAGAAAACATTCATTCATTCATTCATTTGTAAATCCGAAGAATATTTCACCTCAATAAATTTTATCAAAAAAATATGTTTACATAATATGAAACAACGTCATGTACATAAAAAGACATATAGAAATTATTCATTAACATATAACATTCATTCATTAATCATAGACACAAAATACTTAGTGATTTAGGGGAATAGATAAGAGGGGTTTGTATAAAATATTTAGGGAAGAGTGTAGTTGATGATGTTTTTAGATGCTTAAAATGAGAAATTTAATAGAATGTGTAAAATTAATAATTCTACATTTATCCTTCAATAGATTAGGTCTCATCCAAACAGCATGCATAAGCATTTCTTTTTAAACTAAGAAACTAAATTTTTGCACCATATCAAAAATCTAGAAACAAATATTGATTGTGATTAAAGAATGAAATTCACTTTCTAAACAAGGTATCTAAATTAAGTTTGAAAATGCATTGTTAAAATATCATACCTAGTCTGAAAACAACCTTCAACATACTTGAATAGGACAAAATGGTATTGCACATACATATATAAGATCCGAAGTATTAACAGGAGTATAGAAGCCAAGAGCTATGTTTGATGCATAGATCTTAATGATTAATATTGTATAAATATTGGGATATGTGTATGTTGGTTTGTTATGAGCATGAGACTTCTAATATCAATCAAACTAAGAACATGAAGAATATGAATAACATATAGGAGCCAATACCTATGACAAAATGTTTCCAAGATCTTATGGATATGGATTGAGGACAATAAACTACCTTCATTAAACAAATACTAATTAACTTAGACTTAGGGTACCACTTGAATCTAGAGAGTCGTGCTAATAGTGGAAGGTTACAGGTCTTATAAATTACCAAAATTTGAATAGAACCTCAGAGAAATATTATGACATTAAATCATTATTGGGATAAAACATGATATGAGTTGATACACCATCCCATGAAGCATCAAGATTAGTCTCAATATAGACTAGACGACATTGTTGGAATGGTTGCTATATTAATTTGTACTATATCTATTGTAACTAATCTATATATTGGTTGCATTTTCTAATATATATTAGTCTAACAAAATTATATCATATATTAGTTTTCAATTCACAACAGTTTGTGATTATGATGACAATTTAAGTAGACATGAGTGTAATGTCCATGATGGGATGTATGAATTATCCTCCGCACATTGTCCATCAATGATTATAACCTTGAATGGGCTAGCACTAGTCTTTCATCACCATCTCAATGTGACTCGACAGCTGAAAATTTACCATGTATTTCATCATCATTTCACACTATCTCATAGATGACCCCTTCTACAGATTATATGCATGAATTTCTAGCAGGCCATCCCCTCTACCTAGCCTATGATTGATTGTGAGAACAAGTGAACAAAGTACAATTTATAAGTAGGGGATCTTGTCAACAAAGATCTATCAATTGTCCTTTATTCACTTGCTGTCACAATCAATCATAGGATAGCCAGAGGGGATAGACATCGGTAAATTCATGCATATAATTTATAGAAAGGGTCATTCATGAGATAGAGTGAAGTGATGATGACATAAATTGTAAATTTTCATATGTTGGGTCATTTTGAGATGATGATGTGGACTGGTGATAACCCATTTAAGGTTATAATCATTGAAAAAAAAATTAGGGATGACATGCATACGTCCCACCATGGAAATATCACACATATGTACTGAAATTTTCATCATAATCACAAAGTGTTGTGATTAGGCATTGAAGCAGGAGTAGCTAGCACCTAAATTAAGAGTGAAGTAGTGTATGGTGGAGCAGGACAAGTATAAAAATTAGTAGATGGTTGACTTATCATGGACATGGATTGTGTAAAGGCTTCATTTAACATGTGAATATAATTATAACCTCTTAGGTTTTGTAACGGAGTTAATTGAATTATACCATGAATTTATCAAATATATAGTATTATACACCCTCTTTGTATTCGAAAAATATGTTTACACAATATGAAACAAAATCATTCTAATTTTTTGCAACAGAAAATCACAACTTTTCATAATGATAGTCTAAAGTTACAAGTGCAAAAGCCATGAGGCATTCAACCTCTCAGTAAAAGAAGTGGTACTAAAAAAATGGGCTCTAAATAAAGAAGTTTTGTCTTTTTTTATTAGCATTGTTTATCCCTTTTAACATATAATTAGCTAACATATCTTGATCTTGGCCCCTTCCATTTTTGTGGTCTCTGGTGTAATATTTCTTGCTGTTGACCTAGTCCTATGACTATGTTGTTGTAAGTGGGGATGGGCATCAACTGCAATAAGAAAGAAATATTAGATTCATATTCATATTTATTATTATTACAAATGTACTATTAATACAAAGAATACTATAGTGTTCTTTACCTGCTTTGGTAGTGGAGGGAAGTAGAATACTTTCAGATGTGGCCATATGTTCCTCCTCTTCTCTGGCTACATCATGTACATGCTCTGGTGTACAAACAAGAATGGTCAAAGTTAATACACCATTTTCATTACATATTTTTAATTGTATTCCATAATACAATTTTTTCTATAACCCATGAAATACCTCCAGTACAGAGTTGAACATCAGGCTTAAGATCAGGCATTCCACCGTCAATAGGCTTGTGTGTTGTATCTACATTGCTTTTCTCCTTTTTATAATCAAGCAAATTACTTTATGGAAAAAAATAGTAACCGATAGATTGTACAAGTAATTATTTATAAATGATATGCATTTCTTTTATTTTACTAAGAGTTATGTTCCATGTTGGAAGACTATGAAGACGGCAAGGTTGTCCTTCATTCAACCACAACTTGATAGTCGTACTTGAAAGAAAGATTTAGGTCTTCCTCCATGGGATCCTATTTCAATTGTGTCCCTTGAAATTTTTCATTAGAACATGAATTTTTCTTCTTCTGTGATATTAAATTAAAATTTTTAACAATTTACAATTTGGATGCTAATTATTTTTTTTATATACTTGTGGCGAGTTTTGAGTAACCACCCGGGTGGGGATGATGTTGACCATGTTTGGTTATTCTAGCTTATGTGGCTTTGGAAGTATTTGGGAGGCTATATTTAAGACATTGAAAATATTAATTGGATGTTGCAATGATGATAAAGCATCATAATTACATTATTAAATGTTCCTCATACCTTCTTCATCTAGGTGGAGTCTTCCCTGCTTTTCGAAGTGCCTTCTCGTGTGCATATGCCACGAGTTCTCTCCACTCCATCTTTAGAGTAGATGGAGGGAAATCATGCTATCTGACCCTTTCCAATTGAGACTTATACTAGTCCCGCAAATATTTTAAATGTAGGCCTACCTTTGAGGTAAGTCTAGATTTATTGAAGGTACCATCACCGAACAGGGAAATCAACATGTTGATAAGATTCTCTTTGAACTTGAATATTTGGGATTTCCAGTTTCTATGAATGGTTAGCCCAAATATTTCCAAGGTTGTGTCATAAAAATGTTTATAAAATACATCATTTCTTGCAAAATGATATTATCATTAGTTTAAAATAATCACACACTATACATCAATTTCATTTAGGTTTTCCTTAATATTTTAAACAATTCTTAAATACCTTTAAGTTTCTCTATTTTCATAGGGACATTGTCATCATCTACCAGTGATCCCATTCTAGTAACAAGGGAAGATCCAGGAAAGATCATTTCAAATTGTGCCATTGTATCATGCTCTACATCCATAACATCATGTGTAGATCTTGACATACGTTGTTCAGGAGGTGCAGATCTTGTTGTGGGTGGTTTAGTGGTTGTATCAGTCTCAATGGTCGGTGACTCCCTCACATGTGGAGCATCGACATTGTTACCAATGTTAGCTCAGACCATAGGTGTAGCATGAGGATCAAACTCCACCAAAAACTCCTGTAAAATAAAGAGTTTTTTTTAATAAAGGTTGAGATAACTAAATCATAAACAAATAATTGGGCTAATTAAATGAGTTTCTCACCCATACTGATCAACTTGTTGCATCAAGGTTATGATTTCTCCTTTTATGTCATTTTTCTGAGGCTCAATTAGAACTAAAGAATTAATTTTCTTATTTGCTTTAAATTTAGGCTTCCTTATTCCTTGCATTAGATCAGCAAACATAAAAATTGCATCATTAGTAACCTCTTCCTCACAATCATCTGTGGACTACTCTAAGTTTGGTGCATTCCCCTTATCACCCTATTTATAAAATAAGTGTAATTTGAAATTCATCCACGATTAATCATCATTATATTAATAAGAAAACCATTATTTACATATGTTTAAATTTATATAGAAGCTTCACGTAGTAAATGAAAAGCATAACATACAACATACATTACTTAAAAGTTCGATAAAATTGAATACATACCGCCCCCATAATAGCAATATTTGTATTTATTCTATTCAAATTGCAATAAATGAGCAACTCTTCCCCTACAACTATTGATTTAATGGCACATACAAATACATAGTTTCCTTCACGCCCCTCGAATATGCAATTGGGTCACTTTATTATCGAGATGGGTCGTGTACTATTTATAAACCCTACAATATTCCATGTTGTTTTTGGCCTTTCATCAATATACGTAGTTGTGCCTTTATTTTCATCATTGTCTTTCATTTGTATATAATCTTCATCCACTCCATATCTTTGCACACTTTTGGTATATTGGACTAGTCATACCTAATAATTGTAGTGGTAGTAGGGTCCGTCATACTCCATCAGTTCAGTTAATATTTTGTAGCATACCTTTATGTCATTCATGGAAAATAGCCCAAAACCATGTAATGACGATGGCACAATGCAATATATCATTTTATTGATAAAAAAAAATAGTTTTTATTTTAGGAAGATCCTTGTTCCCATTGTTTCACTCGATTTTTGTACCTCAAGGGAACCTTGATGTCATCTATGCACTCATTATCATAAGAACATAACCCCCCTTTAGCGAGAAAATTTCCCATGTGTCTATGGAAATTTCTTCTAATATTCTCACCTCTAGTTGATCTTCTCTTGGTAGACGACGTGGCAGATGTTTGTTTAATTTCTTCTATCATACCTAAAATTTTGTCCCTCGATGAAGATAGAGCTCACAAATGCCTGTTTGGTAGAACATCCTATAAAACTCCATCAAATGAGAGAAATTGTTAGAGAGTGTCATAAGGGATGTCGAGAAATGTCTTGACAAAACCAAAAAAACATTATATTAGTACAAGTGAGTTATAAGGAAATTCTTTGCATTTAAAATACTCAAGTGATATTTTAAAACTTTAGAACTTGAGAACCGATTCATCCTAACAAATGAACTCACTTGATAACTTGAGAAGTCAACATAATCTAATATCATTTAATCTTCCAACACAAAAATTACCCACATACTTCGATATGTTGAAGAATGTAACTATTTTCAGTCTTCATAATTGTCATTTGACTCATGTCATGATGTAATTCTTAATTATCTACCAAAACAAGAAAGAAAATGATTTTTGTAAAGCATGGGTTTCATGCTCAAGTCTCTTTATCATTAGGTCAAGCATCCATTGAATGATCCTAGGGTATTTCATGAGTCAAGAGTCCTTGTCATATTATAAAATATTCTTTTGGGAATTTGTATCAATGAAAGAAAAAGTCTTTTGAAATTATAAATGTCTAGAAGGCTCCCAAGGCCAAGTTGGCTAGCCAAGGAAATTTAGCCCAGAGAGGTCTAATGGAGCCTCTTGGAAAGGCTATATAAACATGGATCTTCAACCTATTGAGAGACACATCAAGATTTCAAAAGTTTGTAATTTGTCTTCTAATGTTCACATGTACGAATATCCTAGGCTTTCTAGGGTTTCCTCAGGTCCAAAATTGTAGGAGGTGTTGCAGGTTGCCTTGGTGAGCACAAAAGGCTAGAAGAGCAATCATCTTGAAGAAATCTTGTTTTTTTGCCCTCAGAGATCTTGTTTCACTGCACTTGGAGTATTGGAAAATCTTATCATGAAACATATATAATGAACCATATTTCTCTCATTATAATCGTGTATCAAATGAAACTTTGTCCCAAATTGACCAAGAAACTCAAAATAGAAACATAATTGGTGTTTCTCCTATGGCTTAGTTGAATCAACATGCTCCTCATTGTCTGGAAATTTAACTAGCTTTGGTATTCATAATTGTCATTTGTCTCATGTCATGAAGTAATTATTATGTATTGATCAAAATAAGAAAGAAAATTGTAAAAATAACTTTTTATAAAGCATGGGTTCCATGCTTGAGTCTTTGGTTAATACATCAGGCATCCATTGCATTCCTATAGGATTTTCTTGAGTCAAAAGGTCATTTTCATTATGTAAAGACCCATTTGGGAACTTTTATAAAAGAAATAAAATCATTTTGCATTTTGTAAAAATGTTTACAGTGTTGCCAAGAACAAGTCAGCTAGCTAGTTGAAGTAGGCCTCCCATTAGGATTAAAGAGCCCTTGGAAGGCTATATAAAGTAGACATTTGACCTGATTTGAGATACACAACACATGCACTTTATTTCAGAGCAAGTTTGCGGATAAGAAGAAATGTTAAGTACAAAAGAAGACGAGACAAGTTTAGTTGAGGAGTAATCTTCCCTAGAAGAAATTGAAGATTTGTAACATGCGAAGTTCCTATTGAAATTTGTAACTAGCATTGGTATTTATAATTGTATTTAGCTCATGAAATTATGTATCTATTGTGTACTTATCAAAAGAAAAATAAAATTATTGTAAAATAAAATTGATTTACTAAAGCATGGGTTCCATGATCAAAGTTTTTGGTTCCTAGGTCTAAGCACCCATTGAGTGCTTTATGGTTTATGTCTTGAGTAAAAGTTTATTTCATGATTTAATAGACCGGATTGGGCTCTTGTATCAAGAAAGAAAATATTATTTATATGTTTAGAAAATTATATAAATACCCCATGACCAAGTCGGCCATCCATAATAAAGTTGGTCTTGAGAGGCCCACTCTAGCCATTATGAAGACTACAAATAAGAGGATTTCGACCTCCTGTAGTGACACACATCTTGGAATTTGATATGTGATAGAAAAGTAGTATGAGAAGGATAGAAGATAAGAAATCACCGTAGCAAATAAAATTTGAATCTCAGTAAAAGAAATAAGTTTGATCTCCTACCATTATTGGCCCACTTGTGTGAGCTTCTGTGATTCTTGGGTTATTGCAAGTTTGTGTTTTTGGAATCCAAAGTTGCAAACTTGATTGATGAATCCAAAATTTAGAGAAGTTACATTATTGGTAAGGTCAACCTTGTTGAATTGTTGGATATCTTGTTTTTGTTCAAGGAAGATTGTTTGGTGGTTGGCTTGGTCTTGGGAAGTCTTTGTCTAGCTTGTTTGGTGGCTAGCTTGGCCTTGGGAAGTCTTTTTCTGGATTGTTTGGTGGTTGGATTGGTCTTGGGAAGGCCTCGTGATGATTCAAGCTCTTAATGCTTTATCTCCTACTAAGGAGAGTGATTTATTGAGTGTGTTTAAAATTTTCCATCAATAAAATTAATAACACATAAAACATGATCAAATTCTATCCAAATTTTCATTAGAATTATTATGTTTGATTGCAACAATTTGAATGTCTATGTGATGCTAGAAAGAAATTCTCATTTTGCTTGTGCATGTGTACCTGATACTGAGATCGATGAAGAGTATGGTAATGTCATGATTTGTAAACATGATGTGATGGAGTCTTAGCTTAAAGAAAATATTTTTCAAAAGGAAGAATACTATGGAGGTACTATAATGATCATTCATGGGGCTAATCATGGACAAATATATGATTCTTGGGAAGAAATGAACTCAAATGTAGTTTAGATTTATTTGGAGGTGCTCAAAGGCTTGGAGCTTGAAGGATTTCCTACAGAGTATGCACATGTTCCCATCACTGATGAAAAATCTCCTAGGATTTTTTATTTTAATGCTTAGGCAATGAAGATTCCCTTAGTTTCAAATAACACTATATGTCCTCAATTTTTAGATGGGCCATGAGAACCATGATTCATGCCTTGTTAAGCTTCACATTGATTATTCTCAACACATGCAACAACTTCAAAAATTGAGAGTGGTTTTAGTAGTGGAGAAGAAGTTCACGGTTAGCAAGTGAGGCAAGAAAAAATTACCTTGGAAGCTGTAAGAGCATCATGTACTATGATGATTATCACTATTCATGATATTCTATATCACATGAGTATTATTTACTATTAGGATATCATTGATTTGGAATCAAATCAATCAAAAAATTTATGTTTGAAATTTCTCAAAAGAAATCCTTGTTATGATGGGAGCCTTCTATTTATGGGCTCTCATTGTCAAAACATCATAGCTCGACTAACGCATATAGAACTTATACTGTAAAATAATAATACAAACATAGTGAAACATAAGTCACATGGTTGGAAAAAGAAAACAACACGCTATGTTATTCACTCTTTTGGCCTAGCAACATGTTTTCATCTAAAACATTACATGAGAGATCACAACTAGAAAAAATGGCCAAGAAAGATGGCAACAAAAATGAAAAGATTATTTTCATCAAAGAAGTAATAATAGCAAAAATGTCAAAGGCCAAAAATTTATAGTCTACTAGAAATACTATAGAGAGTGACTCTAGATATTAGAATCAGTACTGAATTAAGTTTCAAGCACTTGCTTATGACATTTCCCTTTAGTTGTTTATGAACGTCATAGATACACTATACTATCTACAATGTATATGAAATAATTATATGAAAAATTCATTGTAATTTACAAAGATTAGAATTTCTCAATAATAATCCTAATGAATTGCCAACAACATGTTATGACCAGCAATCCAAGTAAGATAGAAAATGAGAGAGAGATCATGGTGCCTCCAGAGGAGTTGTAAATTGAACCTGATATCAAGTTACAAGTCAGACCTAAGAGCAATCTAAATAAATAAATTATTAAATAAAAAACATTAAAAAACATACAAAGTAGTGAACATGGTGCCTCACAGTAAGAGGATTCACATGAAGAACAACCAAACAAGAGATGTTTCCTCCACACGAAATGAGACGATGCAAAGGAAAATGAGCAATTGAATGAGAAATTGATGTTTAAAGGAATATTGAGCATATCTCATCCTCGTAACCTCCTTTACATAGTCTAGAACCCATCGTGGCACTAGCCATCACAATCTTATGATTGAGATACCTAAGTAATATCGTTATGATACTGGCGACATTACAGTGCAGTAGAGTGATAGAGTTATGGTAATGGTAGTGTTAGTGTTATGATAGTGGCACAATACATAACTTTTATTACCTAATTAAATAGCTACAAGTATGATCCCTTTCCAATTCATAGGATGCTAAAGTTGTGTATCTAGTGTCTATTGTGCATGAATGCCAGACTTGAGATAGAGTGATTTCAGAGGCCAGACCTTTTACATTCTAGAGAAGCTACAATTCCATACCTCTTACATGTGAAATGCATTACAATGTCAAACCTACGAGGAGTTAGAATATTCCAAAGAAGAGGATTATAAACGATGTCAAAGGAACCGAGTTAGAGGATACCATACCAACAATCATTTGAAAATAATGACCTTTTGTTATTATTGTCTCTAGAAAAACATATGCAAGATTAGAGAAGAAAGTCATGTTTGTCTGAGACCAATATTGCAGAGTTGAAATCACAGGCTACTCAACTCAGAAACAGAATTGAACTAGTGAGACATAGACATGTATTTCACAAGACTAGATGTCTTAATGACTGCAACAAACACAAAAGAGATCAACATATTTAAATTCAATAAGGAGATCAATACAACATATAAGTAATACAAACCTAGATATTTTGAATCAATGCGAGGCTGAGAATACTAGGAGAAAGATCGAAGACCTGTGCTCAAATTCAAAGGTCTTGTAACACATTTCAAAGATATAAAAATCATAAGGTTTTGTGCAATTATGTGAAGGTGATCAAGTTACTAGTTAAACTCATCTTTTGTGGACTAGAGGTAGTCCTAATAGGCAACAAGGAAACTACTTTTAAGAAGGAATAAGACCGAACTATATAGAGGCATTGTAGGCTCATTTGGAAGGTCTGATCCAAAGCTCAGTCAGCCTGAAGGACCACAATTATGTTCGAAAAAATTTAGATTTATACAAGTATTTCCAAATAGAAACCTCTCACTCCATTGAGTTGTGACAGTTTGAAGGAAGATTAATTTTCACCCTTTTAGGACTACTGAAAGCCCTAAAGGGAAAAACTTGCAATAGAACGCTACAAATATCTCAAGGGACTAAACCTATTATTAAAGGTAGCAATAGGAGAAATTATATGTAAGTGTTGAGCAACTACAGAACTCTGAACTGAACTAAAGAAGAGGATAAATATATCACCTTGAGTAGATCTTGTTGACTTAGCACCTTAGAAGCTTCTACTATACACAATATTATAGGAAATATCAATCTTGTGAAAGAAGATATCATCATCATGAGAAGGGAAATAGAAGTCCATTGTAAGGCATGTTTGAAATGAATCTTATGGATATCTTGAAGGGAAAAGTGCGTAGATATAGCTCTGTGTTTGAGTGAGAAGAAGACAATTAGGATAGGATCTAGGCCAACTTGAGAAAAATACTTTATAGCCATGTTCTATAATGATATATTAACCCTGAGATAATTGATATTTTGATTGGACTTGAGGAGACCGATAGAGCTCGTAGGTCATAGCTCGAAGCCTTTCATTACATATTTCCCTATCAAACCAAGACTACCATCAGATCAAGACTGGCTAGCCTCATGACTTTCCATATCAGAAGGAAGGATAATTAGCACCAATAAATTTTTCTTCTATGTTTTATATACATAATTAACCCTGATTCGGCAAATCATTTCACCCCTTGATATTCATTATCAATTGCTTGAGGACATGGAATGTGGTCTTACTTCTTGCTAGATAGGATGAAACGAGGGCTTGAGGTACGAACTTGCTAGCCAGTGAAAATGGAAATTTGTAACTAGAGGGAAGAATACCAATATTATCACTTGGATTAAAAAAATGCAAAAAGAAGTATGCTCTTTCTTCATTATTTGAGTTAAATTAAACCCTTAAACAAACTATTACCATGCACAATAAAAAAATTCATTACAGGTTTCATTTTAAAAGACGTGTCCATACTTTATGGTGCAAATGGTTTCAAGCTTACAGCCTGATGAGCCTCATAAATGGGTAATTATATGGGCTCATTTTCTCTCCTAAAATATTCAAATCAACCATTATCTTAGCTTATTGTATGATTTTCTGATTATATTTATGCTTATAGGGTGAGTTGAGTTAGTTACTATGCCATGTGGTCTAACATGTATTTAATGCAGATTATTGATGGATTTCAAGGTCAAAGTCAAGGATCTAGTGGTCAAATTACAACAATAACTTGAAGTAGACAAAGGAGAAGACTTATAGGAGGGAATTCCCCTCATTTATGGCTTCTCACTTCAAATTCCCTTTCATTCAGCTCGGAGTACAAGCAGCTGAATCATGCACTAGAAGGCAGCCGAGCAGGTGGAAGATGATTGATAGTTATCTCGCATTTTGGAAGCCTAGCCTCCCTGATTTTAAGGTAGTTGTTGGTAGCTTCAGATGTATAAGTAGAGAGACCTAGGGCCTCAATAGGGTCGACTTTTTTTTGCTTGTGTAAACTCTGCTCAAATTTCGAGCTTACTATTTTATGACAGTTTTATGTAATCTTGCTATTTTTTGATAATGAAGATGGAATCCTTTTTGAGCTAGTTCTGAGTTACCTCAGAGGGTTGAAGCTCTTGGGGTAGGGCCCAATCCAAGCAACCAAGCTTCTATTTACTTGTATTTGTATGCTTTACTTCAGTTTGTTGTTAGATGTATTTCTCTTATGGTTAAGAATAGGTTGCTTTTGATGATTTAGTAGCTTGCTTCCATTTGTGCTTTCTGTAGCAGGTTAAGAAGTGATCAAAGAAGATTCAAAAGGCTAGCAATAGTGCCTTGGCCTCTCTTCCTCCCTCTGGGACCATGATTTGAGGCAAAGACTCTCTTCTGTCCCAAAAACACAGATTGTCCTCATTCCAAGGAATTCTAGTGTTTGCAGCTCTCTAGTAGGTTGATAGTCTAGTTTTGCTTTGCTTTAGATCTTCTTTATCAAGTTCACTTCCTGATTTGCAATAGTCCTTTTGCATGCTTTCCTTTCTTACATCTTTTCCCAACATTTTCTTCTATACATCATAGTTTAGGCCATTTTAATGCAAAACTCTGTTTTTCCTAGGATGCACTCATTTCATTGGTTGCATGATTGTCTTGGTTGACTGTCAGTTTCTATGCAGCAGATCTCTTCCAGTAGTAGGCTAGCTTACCAGTAACCACACCCTCTATCTGATCCATGCCCTATAGGTCTCCCAAACCTCACCTCAATTCTGCCCTAGTTTCCTTCATTTTTCATAGAACTTCTTCCTCTCTCCTTGAGCAAACCCAATCATATTTATCTCTCCTGGTGATTCATGGTAGACCTTAGGTGCCTCAACACCTCATTCCAACCTTCATCCACCTTTTCCATGAACTCTAAAATCCTCAAAACAACGAAAATTTCTCTCGGCCTCCTCCTATAGGCCTCCTGTAGTTTCCCCGTTTTCCTCCTATAGTTTTCATGTGTCCTCCTGTAGTTTTTCCTGTAAGCTTTTTTTTTAAGGCTGAGTGTGGGAAAAGCCTCCAAAAGGACACCTAAGACCTCCTACTACCCATCCACACCATCCTACATCCTCCCATGCTCCAAAACCGCCCTCTAACGCCACCTGTTCGCTGCCACACTCACACACAATAAATTAGATGCATGTTAAATTCACATAAAAACACATAAAAATCCAAAAATATGTTTTTTTCTTATTTAATTCCAGAAATAGCATGGTTAAATGTTTTTTACTTCATTGAGTAGGTAATGGCATTTCTTTCATGGTTTTCATAGTGTTTTTTGCAAAAGTAGAATTAGCTTGTTAATTAGGGTTTACTAGGTTTTGCTTTACATTATAGTCTTTCTCCTTTCTGCAGTTAGAAAAGTATCTGTAAAGTAATATTTCTTTCCTTTCATCACACATAGAGCTTCTTCTGAAATCTATAGAAGTTGGCTTGAGCTCCTAGTGATCTCGCGCCGACTAACCAAGTGACAACCTGCAGTGAGAACTAGTACTTGTGCATATAGCACCGACGCTTCCAAGTTTGTTACGAACTACCGGGTTGATAAAAGTAAAGTTGGTAGCCCAGGAGTTGCAGCATTCTTGCTGCAATACTGGCTCTCACCACTTTTTGGCATTGTTTCTGGGGAAGCATCAGAGTATTATGTGATTACTGCTTTGTTCTATTTTCTATTGCAAAATTCTGCTAATAGTTTATTTCGGCAAAGGTAGATAGTCATTTCTTTTCTTTCAGTTCTACATTTCCTTGCTTTCCTTTTCAATTCTATAAATTTCTATTCAGCAAGTTCATTTCAGCTAGTTTCCATTTGTTTTGTTCAATCACAATTTAAGTTTCTGCAGGTACTTTCAGTGTGGGGAAAAAGAAACAAAAGGCCAGCCAAAAATATTTCCTTTCATGCCTCGTAGGAGCAGAGATAACTTAGGAAAAAATTTTCCCAACGCCCCCACTGCTTCACACAGCCAACCTTCTCTCCTCTTCGGTGGCTGCAATCAAGAAGAACCATTAGGTGAACATCCAGACATATTTGAAGAACCTATAGGGGAAGAAGAAGAAGAAGAAGAAGAAAACATTCCTCTGGAGCCAAGGGCTGAAAACATAAATGCTAGGGGAAATGGAGAGAGAATAGAGGGTACATTCCCCATTTGGGAGACCAATGGGGACACCAAAATGAAGAATATAAGTCCTTCAGCCCTACCTCACTTCCATGGTTTGACTACAGAAGATCCTGACACCTTCTTGTTCGAGTTTGCTATCATCTGTCAAACTTATGACTATGCAAAAGACGAGCAAAAGTTGAAACTGTTCCCTTCTACTCTCAAGGACACAACACTGCACTGGTTCATGGGATTACCTAGAAATAGCATCACAACTTGGGCTCAGATGTAGCAGGCCTTTAAAAACAAGTATCGAGACTATTGTAGGTCAAAAGATACTAAAGAAGAAATCTTCTGAATGACCATAGGAAGTGATGAGTCCCTGGAAGACTATGAAGAGAGGTTCTAGCTCAGTTACAAAAGGGCCAGGTGTACACTTGACCCTGAGTCTCTGAAGTTGGTCCCGCTCAGGGGAATTCAAGAAGACCTTTTATACACCCTCCATCTACTGGCCGGGGGATACATCTACCAACTATCCTATGAGGACATAAAGATTGTTTTTAGAAACCATTCTAGAGCAGCTAGAAAGAAATGTAGGGAGAGTCAACCCATATCTAGTACCTCTTCTTCCATTTCATCCATTAAAGGTGAAATTTGAAACATGCTAGAAGACTTCAAGAGTGAGATGCTGCAGACTCTTTCCATGCAAATGGATACCTTACATATCAAAAGAAAACAAGAGGAATCAGAGAGGGCTTTGGCCATTTTTTGCCCTAGATGCAGTAGGAGGCATCCTAGGAATGAATTCCCATTGAACTTTATAGAGGTTTGTTCAGTCTGTGAAGAAGATCATTCTACAAATAAGTGCCCTTCCTTGCCTGGACTTAAAGCTATATACCAAGGGGCCGAAGGAGTCACTGAATAGATCTATTACATAAACCAAAGGAGGCCGCATGGACCTAGACCATACCAATAGGGGATGCAAGGGACATCTCAAGCATACTACAACCCCAACCAAGTCATCTCCATACCTTCTTTGGCCCCCCCTACTCATCCTTCCCGGTCCACCCTCCTCCTTTATCCTTCACATCTCAATATCATGCCCAACTAGCCACCCATTCATTTCAATCATATGCTCAGCCGCAACTTGTTATAGACATTTTTGGGCACTGCAACCCCAATCTTATATGTCAATAAACCAAGGGCTCTTTAACCCCTAAAAGTGTTGTTTCATACCCTAAAGGATCATGGTCAACTGATTACATCATTCCCCAGAAGTTCCACCTAAAAAACCACTCAGAACTGGCCAAAACTGGACCATACTAACTGCTCCACTATTAGGGTGCGATGCATACTGACTTCTACACTAGCCATGTGTGATGCATACTGAAGAGGCCTTCTGTGGTGTGCAATGAGCAAGAATGGACAAATGTCTAAGACAGTTTGCTAAGTGGATGCTCATGGAATCTTCTAGAAACTTATCCTATGACACTTACCTCTCTGAATTCGCCCAGGGATGAGTAAGAGATCCAAGAAATCTCCAAGTGGAACCAAGAACAACAAGTGGAATGACACTAATCAAAAACCCAGAGATGACTCACACCCTTGTAGACATCTATAAATGTATCCCTCATCTGAGAGATCTGGAGGCTGGAATTTTGTAATTTGTAAGGAAGTGCTGATAGTTTGTATCTGAGAAAGAGCATTGTATTGTTGGGTGATATTTCTTTTCATGAGGTGAAAAGGGCTTTGATGCTGGGAGGATGATGCTGGATCAGACAGCTCGGTTGTAATTCTCCCTTCTATTTTAATAAAGTTCTTTGAGTTTTCCTCCATATGATTGTGTACTTGTGAATCTTGTTATTCGTGAATGCCATTGTATGTTCAATGTATTTCTGATTCTGCATTGTTTATGATATAATAGATCGAGATGCTTTGATGGTGTTTTGTTACTTTGTTTCTATAGGTATTCTTTAAGCGGGATAAGTAGGAGAGGAGTTGCAAGCTCTATCAAGGGGGAAATAAATCAAGCAAGGAGTCAAATGGAAGATCTTGGTTGATTCCTTTGCTTCTCTCTTATCTATCATACATAGAGGAAATCGCAAATACCTTTGATTGTTTGTTTCTAGGATAGCTGCCAATCCTAGTGGGACTAGTAGATCGAAAAGACACTAGTTTTCTCGGAAACAAAATGATGACTCCGCTGGGGACCGAATAGTTTGTTTGTTTGCTTTATAAACTATAGATGGACACTGAAGTTAGCCAGATAGCCTTTGAAGTTCTCTTGCTCTGCAATTTCAAAGTAAATGAATGCTTCTTCAGTCAATCTCTGGTTTAGTTTATGAATTGAACATCTAGCTTACAAGCATCCTAGATGCCCTTTTGGTAGCTCAGTAACCTCCCAAGATCATACCCCTGTACGTTTCTCTTTACTGTTTATAATAGCTCAGCTTAAATCACTAAAATCAGCTGCAAATTTGAGCCAAAACCCACCTCAGTTGCACTCCCTGGCCCATCGCATTGTCTGTCACTGTCTACTAGTATGCATCGCACTTCCTGAGCCTGAAAGGTGTGATTCGTCCCTGTTTTTATGAAGCATAAGTGCAATGACTGACTAAACCTATTTCTCTCCTTGAAATTTGGGGTTTTTTGTTCTTGTTTTCATTTTTGTTTAGTTGATTTGCTGCTTATGAACAATGTCTCATTACTGAAGCCTGCTTGCATTACATAGATTAGCCTCCGTTGATTAGGATTAGTAAATATTTTTATGTATTTGTCCATCATTTACGATCCTTTGTCGAAAAGTTGCTTAAATCGATCTGTCGTTTTGGCGCAAAAAGTGTCGTAACTGTCATTTTGTGTCAAAAAGAGGAGTGTCATAAAGTCTTCCTTCTCTAGATAGTCGATTGAACTTTTTGTCATGTATTTGATTTGTTTCATTGATATTTGAAGTGTCAAAATATTTTTCTATTCGAAATTGAGAAGTGTCGTTTAAGTCTTCCTTTCCATTTTGAAAAGAAATTGTCGAAATGTCGCTTTGAAGAAAATATTTCAGATCTATACTTAGTTTTCTTTTTTGTCATTTTCACATTAAAGGAACAGAAAAAGAAATACATTCATTTGTGTTTGCATTTAGACTCTGTGCGAAAATTGATTTAGGAAAGTGCATTAGTGTGTGCTCTTTGCTCTTTTTTTGAAAGAATCGTAATCTTCTTTCCTTAGTAGCTAGGATTTTCATTGCTAAAAATAAACAACGATTGTTTACCATTGTAGACTGCATTTTTAGGAATTTTATATCTACATCACACAGTGAACCTTTGAAAGGAAAAGTTCTAAACAAGATCAACTCTAAAATAAATTTCAATGAACTTAACAATGCTTTGGAACCTAACACAACACATCTAGAGGTCTAGGCTAGAGACATGTTCCGGCGTCGTAAAATCTAGTAACTATCATTTTCATCGAAGGTTGGGTGATTCTTCCTCTTTGATATGACAAGTGCTAGCACGGACTTGTGCTCCCCGTATCGTCACGTATATATTGGAAGACCACAATAGGCTTATACCCTTTATCCATAGGAAGCCATGTCTGCTGCCCTATCTATCGCAATGCACTGCACACAACATTCAGGAAGATTGATTGTTGTACATAAGTCCTTTGTAATTTCTCTTTAATTTATCACCAAGGTGTATTTTGAAGTTTTGTGATTGGTTTGGTAATCCCTCTGTCTAGATTTCCAAAGTAGTCACTTTCATTCCTTTTCGACTCCTTAAAAGAAAAGGTCCATCTGAGCACTTGTCACTTCAGGCTCATTAAAAATCGAAGGGGACTAGAGTAATCTTTAGCTTTTTCTCGACTCTTAAAAATTAAAAAAGCAAAGTTGTGTCAAAGTTTCATTAAAATTTATTAATTCGGAATAACATCCCTATTCCTTCGTTGATCTTAGGTTGCAATAATGGAGTCCACCAATCATGGAATCCCTCTTGAGGGGAATCCTAGTCCATTTTCGTCTTGGGGAAATATTGGTGCTCCGTATATGGCCACATTGTCCCTTCTAGGAATCACAATTTGTCTGCCATTATGGCTATTCTCAACCTCTGTCGTTAAAAATACCATGATTCCTCAGCAATCGAATAAACAACCATTTGATACTGAAGTTGACCCTTCACCTTCTACTTCGTTTGTTTCTCCCTCCCCTTCTTCCTCTTTGCTTGGTGAAAATAGTGATACTAGTAACCAAGTAGCTGAGAAGAAGAAGAAAGGGAAGGAGAAGAAGAAGAAGAAGTTAGTTAAGCAAGGGGGCAACCATGAATCATCTGGTGAAAATCCGCACACTAAAGCTCCCAGATTTCCTTGCATAGAAAATTTTAGGGGCAAAGGTTCGTCCTTTGGTGAAATTAAGGGGTTTTAAATTTTTAGTGGGCGAATATTTTGTATCATAGTACATTTTTACAAATCACCTCTAATAGCCCACCTTATTTTGAGGGAGAGGGTAAAAAAGGTAAATTTAGCCCTTGAAATTAGGAGTTACAACCTTCCATTCGCCCATTGTCAAGAATAGGTTTTATTTAAGTGAATCATATGGGCCAAATACCATATTTATAAAAGAGGTATGGTAAATTAATAAAAATATAAATAAATGAGAAGTGTGGTAAATAAATAAAATATTTTTTATATTTTCTCCATAAGTCACCTTATATACATGCAAGGGTGTAAACAAATAAAAATATAAGTAAAGTGGAGGTATGGTAAATAAATAAAACGTCTTTCTATACTTACTCAAAAGGTATGGTAAATAAATAAAAATATAAATAAACTAGACGTATGGTAAATAAATAAAACCTCTTTTAATATTTAGTCCATAACCCTTGTTCTATTTATGAAGGCTCAAGAAAGAGGTTTTATTTAAGTGAATCCCATGGGCCAAATACCATATTTGTAAAAGAGGTATGGTAAATTAATAAAAATATAAATAAACGAGAGGTATGGTAAAAAAATAAAACATTTTTTTATATTTACTCCATAAGTCACCTTATATTTACGAACACTCAAAAAATGTGTTATATTTAGGTGAAACCTATGGGCAAAATACTATGGGACAAATACCATGGACTAGATTGTTATTAATACCATGCAAAAAAACATTATTAACCCTAATATTAGTATTAATAAAAATAAAATGGCACATGGTATTGACCCATGGTATTCACCAAAATGGCACATGGTATTGACCCATGTTATTCACCTGGAATGTAGCCTATTTAAATGGGGGAATTAAACTAGCATAGATCCATATTTACTCTGTATCTACTAACCCCTAAGAGGTATCAAATATCGTGATATGCAAACTATCATAGAGTGAAAAAATATTTATCCCTCTCAGGGCTTGGTGGATCAAGAGAAAAATTGGATGTTGTAATTTAATGTATGTTAAACATTTTAGCTTGGTTAAAATAAAAAAATAAATAAAAATCAAGTATTAATTTTATTAATTTTTATAAATTACTAATAGTAATTTTTAAGCTCCAGGTTTATTATAACCCATGGTAATACCAAGATCTTACAAGATTTTATAATTAAGTAAAATATTCGCCATGCCTGGTTCCATTTTTCCTATATACCATGGAGATTCTCCCCACTCGCACCATCCGGTGTCATCAACCTATGGAGATCATGTTGAGAGCACACCGTCAACTAATGAAAATGAAGTTCATGGACAGAAAGGAAAGGTCAAAATTCCATGTGGATTATGTGAAGGGGACCATCACCTTCCCCGTTGTCCTTTTTTGAATGAGGCCAAGAGAGTCTTGCGTAACCATCCTGCTTCACCACAGCGACTTCCATTAGGATACAAGAAACTCACCTCAAGTCCTTTACTAGTTGAAAATCTGACTGACATGACTCATTGTCGGTCGAAACACCTATCGTTAAAAGTGAACCTTCTGAGTCCGTACCAGACCAAAGTCAACAGGTCGAGATGGCAGTCGACCCAATTATACCTTCAGAAGGTCCACCTTGAGAAGATACCATTCCTAAAGAGAGTGAGAATGATACTGTTCAAATTCTTTTTGTTACTTCAGAGTCTGATGAACTTAGGGGAAATCTGCCCGTTCCTTCACAACAAAGACAATCCCCCAATTCCTGCGACTCAAGGGGTTACTTCAACCATTTATTCGGTACCCCCTCCAAGCAGTCTAGTCACTTCCTTTGATTGGAATCAACTAGCGTGATCCCGCCTTCCTTGCAATATACCATTTCGGATCATAGTACAAGTTTACAAAATGATTGTGTCTGGAACTATCATAGATGAAGGGGCTTTAGTGAGTATCCTTTCCTCAACTTCTTAGAAAGCACTTGGTTTGCCATTGCTTATGCCTGTTACTCAAAATTTGTCAGGCTTTAACAAAGGAACCACTCGACCGTTAGGGATCCTTCCTAAGTTACCGATTACTTTGAGAAGGAAAACCGTTCACTTGAACGTGATGGTAGTCCAAGGACCATTAGATTACAATCTACTCCTTGGACACGACTATGTTTACAACATGGAAGCTATTGTCTCAACACTCTTTCGAGTGATGTGTTTCCCGCATGAAGGCAAAATTGTCACTGTTGACTAGCTTTCATTTCCCGGTTCAAACACAGCTTCAAGTCAAACATCATCCCTAAATAGTCCTTTTGCATCAAGAGTGTCTCTTCAACCTTCATTCCATCCACCTAATTACCGCGAGTAGTCTGGTGAATGTAACAAAGCTTAGGGGCATGCACCCTTGTCTATTTTACGGTGAACCCAGCTGAAAAGATAAGTTTCCCTGTAGGTTATGTGATTGGTCTGAGACACCATTCACCTTTGTCTGCACTATGGACGAAGCCCAGGAAGTGTTTTGTCTACTCTGTGGACAAAACCATCCTACCATATGAATTTCCCTGTAAGTTAAGTGATTGGTCTAACACACCATTCACCTTTGTCTGCACTGCGGACAAAGCCAAGGAAGTGTATTGTTAGCTCCGCTGATAAAAACAATCCTGCTTAACCATAGTGATTTCCATATGGCTACTGAGACTCTCCTTTCCTCGATGCCTGGGGGCATGCAAACCATTTTATGCAAGCGAAAAATGACCAATTTCATTTTTTTAGCTTTTTAGCATTTTTTAGCTTTTTAGCTTTTTAGTTTTTCAACTTCTTAGGTTAGGTGATGGTCCGGCAATGTCTGCACCGCAGATGGAGCAAAGGAAGGGTTTTGTATAAACTACTGATGAAACCATCCTACCTAACCTCAGTAGTTCCTTAGCTTTTTAGTGTTTTTTTAGCTTTGTAGTTTGGTCGTTTCTAGCCTACATAAAAGGCAATGAGCAATGTTTCCACAAGGTTCAAGCTCGTTAGAAAATAAACCCACCTATAA